>BMAT01006995.1:3038-15342 GCA_019649035.1 Elysia marginata
TGCAGCAAGCCAAGCCCCAGTAGAACTACAAGAGACGCGACAAAGCAATCTGTCTTCCTCGCCTGCGTAACCCGTGCGAGATTTTTCCTGGGCAGACGGGCCGGAACTGAACTACAGAACAGAAACTCAGACAGCCTGGCCTCAACTGAACGCAACAACAACTGGGAAAAACGTGCCTGCTTATGGCACAACTAATAGCACCACACGACGTGTCATCTACAGAATTACAGACCCAGGCGACTTGCCTTACTGCCGTTCACCTCGGCGCATTTGAGTGTACACGTAATCTGTAATATCCCCGCATTACTGCCGTATATCGGCCGGTGATAATGTTACTCTACTTCACATCTTAGAATCATCCTCGTCCGCTGTTAGTTAAGCTGAACTATAAGCATGTGCAGGAGAAATGTTATTATGAAAGAGAGCCTTCCGTATCGGAAAGTTTTTGAGAGATTACATGGTTTTACGTGCAGGAGGACAGAGCCCGAAAACATCTCTTCGGCTTATTAGTAAGAGATATTTGATAATGCCTCATTTTCATGAACCATACAAAGACCTACAATTATGAGCATAGACGTTCAGGGTAGCGTGAAGTCGAAGCAAATTTGAATTAGGTGCCATAAAAAATTACGAGGCATTTAGAAAATTTGAAATAGTCAGGCTACTTTATAATAATGTAAGGTTCTAAACGGCAAAATCAGTATTTTATTTGTTATAATGCTATAAATACGCAATTTATTTTTAAAATGGTGTTCTACCTTGTTTTTTCCCTTTGTTTTGCTTTCAAAACCTCTAACGTTATTTTTATGTTTTAGGAGCATCTTACCAGGTAAGTGATACCCGCGGATGAAGAGAAATCAAACCAACGCTGAAAAAAATTATTCATTAAAAAATCCCAAAATACTTCAACATGAACAAACTGGATTTCATTTTTATAGGTTTTAGTTGCAACATAAGAAAAAAAAACAACAAATCAGGAAAATTCTATGTACAACCCTCACCTCGCTTTCACGATCTCTCCGTTTCTTTTTCTGTCCATCTATGCCCCTCCTGCTCCCTATATATCTAGGCATCTCCGCCTCTCTCTCTCCATGTCTCTCTCACTCTCTCCATGTCTCTCTCACTCTCTCCTTGTCTCTCCTCACCCTTTCCGAATTGCGTATTCCCCATTCCAAACAGTCATGACCTGCACAGCTATGATAAGCAATGTCATAACTTCATTATTTAAATTTAGAACGTTATCACTAAACACATGAAAACCTCAGGTTATGCATATTACACCAATTTTCATACCAAGGGTATCGTCCATAGCAATAATGCATTTTAATAGAAATGATAAAAGTATATTAATTATATAATATAATATAAAAGACGACATTCAATGTTTGAAACATTCCAACTTGGCATCGAACAGCTCTAGTTTTCGGTGACTTTAGTTTGTTATGCAGTTTGAAACATGTCAGTATGGAGATACATGCGCGGACATGCGCCCCATTAGCATGCATGTAAGACACATGGCTATGATCAGAAAGCATTAGTGACTAACATGTGTGAGTTATCATCCATGTATTGTTTATCATTATCACCGCATTAGCTTGGAAACGTAAGCAGACGTAAGCAACTATCAGTAGTTAATACATGGCTACCTGTCTCTTGCTCTCCCATCTTCTCTTTTATCCCTAAATCATGGGTTTCTACTTATTCGAGATTACTGACCTAGATCTCGATCTTTTATAGAGTTACAGTTNATGACTAGCAGCTGAAGACTAGCCTAATTTCATGAATTTCTCTAATTTTCCCAGTTATGCTTACTCTTTGTTCTATAGAGCGAGGATAGCCTTAATAAGATCTACTTGGTTGTATGAGACATGACATCTGAACTCTGTCCTACACTTCCCCAGTAATGCTTACTGTTTGTTCTATAGAGCTAGGGTAGCCTTAATTAGGTCTACTTTGTTGTATGAGACATGACATCTGAGCTCTGCCCTTAACTTATATGCACAAAAATAACTCTCTCAGTGAGACCCGGCTGGGCTTTATCTATTTCAATATTATAAGTAAGCGTATATAGCAAAAAAAAAGGAAAAAAACGACAGAAAAATCGCTACAATTTATCCTTAAATAGCACAGTTTGGGGCATGTCCCTAGAAGGTATAACTCTGTATACTAGCACTAAATTGTGGCTGGGGGTGTATTTTCCATATCCGCAAGGGTTGAGAAAAATGCCTCTATTTTCAATGCAAGGTTCTAAAACGATTGTTCTTTGTTATGCTTAATCTTGATCGAATTATTTAAGTTAAAGATCAAAAGGTGTGTTTTACATCCCCGATTAGAAAAAAAAATAAAAAAGCGAAAATGAGCTTTAAGGTAAATCGAAAACGTCACATTTTCTAGAAGTTGACTAAGGCCGTCAAATGTGTTGGTTCCGTTTGCTTAAAAAATTCTCCCTCCAGGAAAAAAATCAAATAATTATATTTTGCAGAAAGGCAATAGAATTTTAGGCTTTCAGGTTTTCTTATAAAACCTTTTTTTTTTCAAACTTATTTAAACCAATAAAAAAAAAACAAACAAAAAGGATGAAAGTAGCAGCAACGTTTTCCGAGACTTCGAAATCTATAACCATCAGGCTCGAATCTGACGGCCAGGTATAGAAACGCAATTGGTTTTACGACGGTCAAACTACGCACACGAGACGCAGAAAAGATTAGAGGAATCCATGCAACAGAAGCCAGCGCAGATCTCGTCAATAATTAAGAAAGAAGGGCGGACTTTGAAAAGACAGGCAATTTTTTTTCTTTTTACTCCTTTAACGTTGGCTTTGATGTTGATGAAAAAAAGTAGTCGTTTGTACCCATTATCGTTCCCTATTTCTTGGCTTTCACTTTCAATTTTCATTTTCTTATAAGGGTAATTGGATATTAAATGCCTTGCGACAAGAGCACAAAACCAGATTTTGGAGGCATATTTCTTCCGTTTCAGGCTCTGCGTGTTATGTTTTATTGTGTTCAAGCCTTAAAGGTCAAGGCTGTGTGTGTTTTGTTTTCTTCTGATTTAACTTTAGGGTGAAGTGTGGGTCAAGTTACGTAATTTATGAAGGTCACTGCCTTGGCTAAAATCCAACGCTGCAAAAGTGCTGCAAACGCGGCAAATTTTTTCGCCTATACAAAAACATTTTTAGGCTTTCGACAAAATTACAAACTTAGATACATTCTACTAAAAAATTTTTTTAAAAGAAAACATTAAAGACTTTTACAGTAAATATTTCAGTTGTAAAGAAGTAAAATAATTACTATTTCAGTTTTTTCAATCTCCTAAAAGTATTAAAATATTTTTTATTTGAAAATTTCTAGTTCGCATCTTTGAGATTTGAAGGTAAAAGGTAAGAATGAAAAACATTGTTATTGTCTACGGAAGATGTTAGGTCGTAAAGACACAATTTTTCTTTGTTGACTTTACAGAACACCATTGTTTAAGTTGTTGTTGTTGTCATAGATTCTACAAATACTTTTGCTTTTTATTACAGAGTCTATTGTTCTGTTTTTTTCTATGTTTTAATTAAACACATAGTCACAAATAAAAACATTTTAAAACTTTAGATTTTGAAAAGAAAGATTTAAGATAATTATCGTTCAATGTAGTGCGCAAACCAGGATTTAGCTGCGAGGTGTGACACCGCCAGCTCATTATCATTGACCTTGTAAATCTATGAAAACTTGGCAGCCTGCAGCTTTGTATAAGAAAACAATGCCACTTTCTCGATCAAGAAGGTTTAGTGATAATCTCACATAAGTTAATTAATAGTTTCCATTTGATTTATTTGCTGGAAAAACATGATTTTACTTCCGTAGCTCAAAGATATGGGGTTAATGTAATGTAAGGTTTTGCCCAACCTTTCGGATGCTAAAACTACCGTGAATTAAACTGATAGAAAAGTTTTACAAAATAATTGAAGTAATACAATTAACTAATATTAAACAATTTGCCAATGTAAAAAAGTTACTAATGCAAAGTTTGTGTAATTCTACAAGCGCTTTATGTACGGTTTCTGACATGTAGTAACCAACCAATACACTCATGAAGGAGGGGCTTTTACAAACAGAGGATTACGTGATATGCAAGGTAACTAGCAATATAAAAACCAATATATATATATATATATTATATATAGAAGGTAGATTATGATTAATAACATGCCCCAATATTGTTGAGCGCTTTAGGATTGTGTTAATGCACAATTACTTTTATATATTATATATATGTTTTTGCCAGAATATGATTTCAATGTAAAAAAAAACGTCCAAAAGACTGATAAAAGCTGTTTAAAAGGTTAATGTCATGAGTCTATGGAATTGATATAATATCATTATATACACTGACTGTTTATCCCAAACTGTATAAACTTCGAAACCACCTCTCAATCATGGCTATCATAATCTCTCCGCCTTGCCCCATTCCTACACACAAACAACCACCCCCACACACCCACACACCAAACTCTATATGAAGGAAAAGCAGCATCGTGCTGTAGAAAATTGGTATTAGTTTCGCCAATGCATAGTTTATTGGGCTTTGAGATAAGAAAATACCATTGTTATTCCAAGCACCAAATTAATGATAGTAACGTCTCAAAGAAGGATAATTATGTAAGACAAAACATTTTATGGAAGTAATACAGAGAGTTATTCCCCTGTTTCAGAAAGCGTTTCCCCCGCGTGACATATCGACCTGAGGTTGAGAAGCCACAACTGAAGACCACGTAGATCTAACAGGGATTGCAAGCAATCAAATGTCATAACAGTTTAAGAATAACAATAGTTTTCATAAAAAAAGTGTTCAGGCATTTACACACAGGGTGAATACTTGGGGTGAAGTGCATGTTTTGAAACAGAAGGAGCATTTCTTTCATTAAATTTATTCTTATGAAAGTATAAACTTTCACGTTTGGCCGAAATTATTTGGGCTCAATTTGACACACCTCGAAAAGATGGAAGGCTAGAGAACACTCATAAACGCTACTTCTCAACTCTAAGTGTTACATTCTGCATTCAGCAGTAAACAGATTATAATGATAATAGATTTATAAAATGTTTTAGTGTCTAAAACATGATTTGTGTTTGGGAAATAATGCAGTTAATCAAAATTATCATTTAGAACTTAAATAATTTTTTCTTGATCTAGAATCTATATTATACCTAAATCTAGTTTTCCTTCGGTATTTTGGACGTTTTGAGATTACCTAAAAAAGTTATAGTTTGTCGGATATTGATGCTCTAAACGTTTACCAGATGCTCTCGTGTAGACTCTTTGCTTTAGCAAGCTGGACAAAATCAAGTACAAACATCTATTTACAAAAGAAGACAGATGATGAGGTTCAAACCTTTAACTCTAACATCACTAACTCCAAAGCCTACTTGAGCATACTCACTAAGCGTTGATATCAGAATATACTCCAAACTGCTGCTTACAATTATCTATGATCAATAAACATTTTTCTTTCTTAACATCTAATTCTGTGTTAATATTACCGTAATTTGATTTCAGACATCTTTAAAAAACTTTTGAATAATAGAAAAAAAAGTATTTTGTTAAAGGGTAAAGCAAAGTGTTAAACTTATAACAACTCCATTCCGAAAAGTGTTAAGCCCAGTAGCAACTCCATTCCAAATAATTATGTCTTTTTTCGAGCTGGTGCTTGAAAAACGTGTAATTATCCTAGAAATAGCCACTTAGCTCTGCATAATTTTGAAACCCTTTAAAACACTTAGTCTGTGTGTAAGGAGGTTAACGATTCATTAAAGATTCATTTTTCTCGGGTACGGCTGCGTAAATACTTGCAAAGATGGAGGATATTGAATTAGTTTCAAATGCACTACTAAAACCACAGTTCTATCTTTGAACATGGTAGTGGGTGTTGTTGTTGTTATTGTTGTTGTTGGTGTTGTTAGGGGTTTTGCTGTGAGTTGATTGGTACTGCTTTTGTTTTTGTTGTTATTATAATTTTTGGTTTTGTTGTTATTTATCTTTTTCTTTTTGTCCATATTTTTATATTTTTTCTACTATTTTTTCTTCTTCACCATTGCTGCCTTCTTCTCTGTTTCCTTTTTATTCTGGTCTAAATAAAGTATCAGAAACATTCTTTATCGCAGAATTTGTCTCTATCTCTCTCTCTCTCTCTGTCTCTCTCTCTCCCTCTCTCTGTCTGTAAGAAAACTTCTGTCCATACATAACCTCAGCGGTTTTGGCGTGTCTCTCTCTCTCCAAGACGCTGTTGGCTGTCCTATAAATCTCGGACTCCGGGGCATCTATGTGAAGCAGCTAACGTAAACATCTTGTGCTGGCGTGCCACTGGCCCATCCATAGCCACTGCTTTTCTTTTAAGATTTACCTCAAAGATAGCTATGCCCTGTTAATTTTCATATATCTTTATACCAAATGTATTGTTCCGTTTTGTATTCCTGGTCTAACTTCTAAAATCTGTGTAAGAGTACCTTAAGTAAACAAAAAAAATGGCACTGTCAGTAGACAGAAGGTTCAAGTCAAACTGTGGACAAAAAGATAAACTTTCACGTTGCTTGTAACTTTAGAGATTATTTAAAAACAGAGAAAAAGGTACTTTTAAAATAATGATTACTTAAGCAGAACAACCCTAAACTACACATGCTATTACTTTTCAGCAACTATCTGCCTAAATAATTATAGTTAAGGAGTTTTAAGTTTAAAGGGTATGGAGTCATACAGGAAACAATATTTACCAGAACCCTTACAATTTTGTTTACTCTCGAACTGTACTCCTCACTGTTGGTGCGGAAATTTAAGTGTTACAAAAGTGCTGTAAGAGCGTCTCGGTTATACTACACATTGCTTCTTTCATATCGTGTCACACAAAGGGGTGCGCACTCAATAAAATGGTAAACGGAAGAGTTTCCCATTGAACCACGATGAGGTATAGACCAGTAACGTTTATAGCCGAGAAACTGCTAGAAACTGCAAAATCTCAAGGGCGTTGTCTATGAGGACCTGGTGTTTGACAATTGAAGATAAAAAAAAAACAAGTTTGTTCGAGAACTGGCGAACAGTTTCTGTAACCCTATAATTATCTGTATTAATGGACAAGTCACACCCAAACTCGAAAGGCAGACCCTGGTTCATGAGATCAAAACAGAAGAAAACAGGACACGAAAAGCTTGAAAAGGAAATAAAACAGAGCCAAAAGGTTAAACTAGATGTAAAAAAGCGTAATAAGTCTAGTACAGACTGGTGATAAATGTATCTTCTATAGCTAGCTGGGGTGAGCAGTGGCGCAATTGGTAGGGCGGTTGACCGCTATCTGAGAGGTCCCGAGTTCGATCCCCAGTCCGGGCTAAATTTATATGCTCCCCTATGCCCACCCAGCACTGATGGGTAGGTAGGTCTCTTAAGACTCGGCGAAAGTAAAGGCGGCGAGGAAAGCAATGGCAAACTACCTCACTATGCCGTGTGCCTAGAAAAACAAGGACCCTGCTCCTTGTTCCCCTACGCTCATGTCGAGTATGGGACTACCTTTACTTACTTTACTTTACTATATCTAGCTATAAATCTAGATAGTTTAAATCAATTTCTGGATGGAAGCAAAATTTTTAGACTTTTCATCTCGATTTGAGATTTATGTCTAACGTAAATTTAGATATCTCATCAAACGAATCGAAGGAAATTATTTTGTTTACGACTGTGCTCTCCCAGTCTACTATTTTCCAAAGTGTGTAAAAAAAATTTGGCTCATTTTTTCCTATCAAAACTGTTCTAGCAAAGGTTTCAGTGTTAACACGCAGCCGCAGAATCTTGAAAGAATAGAAAACAGACTTCTCTCCATCTCTCATTCTCGCAATCTTGAGTCAAAAAAGAGGAAGAATAAATAATTCTCCCTCACTCTCGCAAAATGTTAAAATGAAAACTCAATATTTCCCTTACCCTTTGTCAGCGATGAAAGTAAAGAAAACAATGTTTAAATGATAAAAAGGACCTCTCCTTCTAACTCTATCTCGCATCATTCTATTAAGTGAATTTTAAAAATTGCCAGCTCTTTCGGTCGACAATTTCGTTCATGTAAGAAGAAAATTTTAGATATTGCAGTCTTTTTAAAATTTGAAGCAGAAAAATGTTCACCTTTTTTTCAAAGATGATTTAAAAAGAAAATTAAATTGTATCGGCATCTCTACATGCATCGAAAGCTTTTAAACGTTAAAAGAAAAATTGCAATTGTTTAGTTGCTTTAAATAGATTTTGCATAGAAAGAAAGACATTTTTTGCAGGATCTAGAAACTATTTTTGAAAATTTCTTTTATTCTCAGTTATCTTAAAACCTGAAACAAAAACTGAATCATAACTTCCTTAAACTATTGCAACAAAATATTTTTACATGGAACTACTAAATCCCACGACAAATGCTTTTACAGACTGAGTAAGATGAGGTTTGGAAAAATCTACGTTTCTAAAAAATTCCTATTGAATACGAAATTCTTCATAACCTTTTCATTCTATTTTTGGTTATCAGTAGTTCTTTTGAAAAAAAAACCACACACAAAGTGGTTGACTTTTTGATTTAATATCATTTGATCGTCAAAAATATTGACAATATTTGGCAACAAGCACTCTATACAAAACCTAAAAAATTAAAAGCAAACACATGCAACAAATATAGTTTTTACCACATTACAGAAATGTAGTAGAATGCTGGCTAGCCTTGTAATAATAAATAGTTTTAGCAAAAGCAATGGCGCAGAAACGAAAAAAAAATAATGTTCTCTATATGTTTACCAAGACCTTTCTTCCACAGTCGATGTCGATACACAACATGTATCCAAAACATTATGAGATTTTTAACGTTTTTGTTATGTCACAGGCTCACTTCACTCGCCCTCGCTGAGAGTGACAAGGAACTATCTGCACACTATTTTAGTTTTAGTTAGAACCTATTGCCTCTAAGCAGGTGACAAGCAATATGTTGTTGTTCTCCGTACCTTTGTCTCTGTCTCGTAACATACCACTACTGATATTCTCATGTGTCGTGATCTACCAAAACAAAAATTGATAGATTCATATCTTGTAAATTTTATTCTAAGACCACCAGTGCAATGAAATACTGTTCCAATATCTTAAATATGAGCTGGTGTGTGGCATTTGAAAGTTAGGACTCATTTTGTGTGAACAAATATCAATTGAGTTTAAATTAACCTGATTCGAATTTTCCACCATTTTCAATGGCCACCGCGAAACCTAGAAAAATTTTCCATATTGATTTTTTTCTGACCTTTGAAACGATTGTTCATCTTAAGCAGGTTTAATTACTCAAAAGAGAATATCCCGGAAGGGAAGGTAAAATAAAAAGAAGGACGCAGCGTAACAATCAAAACGTTTTGTTAAGTTTCTTCTACCGACCTAGAGAGAGAAATACAGAGGTAGTTTGGTCTAGCTGTAGGAGAGGTTATGTGGAGGCAGCCAAGTCTTACACAAGACGTCATGCCCTCTCATTAGCAGTACAGAGAGCCAAGCTGCGGTCAGAGAATTTCTGTTACCAAAGGAATGACGTGGGTGTGTTTGTGTCTGTGAGAGAGAGGAGAGGCAGAGAGAGAGAGAGAGAAAGAGAGAGAGAGAGAGAGAGAGAGAGAGAGAGATGTTTGCGAACATCAATAGGAGTTAGTCAGGATAGTAAAAGACAATTATGGAATGCGTTGTGGATGTTAATATAAAAAAAGGAAACGAGAAATAGGGGGACACGCATAAAAACAGACAGATGTGAAGTCAAATAAAAAGATAACAGCAGATAGACAAAAACTGTATGGGTGAGAGAGAGAGATAGAGAGAGAGAAAAAGCGAAATATATAGACTGAGAAAGAGCGAGAACAGAGACAAAGCAAGGCAGCGAAAGTGTTACATACAGTTAGCCATAGAGAAAAATATATACTTGGGAAAAGAGAGAACGAAGAAAAACCGGCATAGAAAGACTACGAAAGAGTATATAAAAACAGAGCAACATCCAGATCGTCTTAGCTTTTGAGTGGATGATTTTAAGAGAGAGAGAGAGAGAGAGAGAGAGAGAGAGAGAGAGAGAATAAATTAGAAAAAAGAGCGTTCCAGAGACAAACTAAACTGATAGCAAGCCAGTATTGTAATGAAAGAAGCAAAAGGAGATAAACATTTAACCTTACCTTTTATTCTTGTTCATTAACACAAACGGTTTTGTTTATTGGATTTTACGATGAACAGTACAGATTTGTGTTTCAATACACCAGGATTCATTACTTACAAGGCTATTCTCATTAACAGGTAGGACACGCACAGAGGATCTTTTGTACATAGAGTTTGCATTTGTCGTGAAGGACAGAAAGCACGGGCAGTAAGTCTGGATATCGAATAAGGTCAAGAGAGAGGTAGAAACTTGAAGGCATTAGGTAGCTAGGTTTTATGCAGCTAAAAGTGCCCGTTAGGAATATTGAAATAGCCACTGTTTGGGTAGTTTTAGACTGTCACTCTACCTGCAGTATAAAAAACAAGTTCGCGAAGAAGCGATTCAATCACAGTGATAGTAGTTATGTTTACTTTAGTGTGTGGTCATGGGATGCTAGCACCCCAGTCTGTTAGACTGACCAGTGTGTTGGACATCTTGTTTTACCTAATATGGTCTTCTGAGACGGACAAAAAATCCATCAAACAATCATCATAATTTTTGTCTCGTGTCCATTGCGAATGAGCCGAATGTCGATATTTTCGCCTTTGAAAGCGTTTGTGTTTGAAACAAGACTTTCCTGAGCTTCCGAGTGTAAAAAAATAACCTTGTGAAATTATTATAGAATAAGGGAAGATGCAATTTTTCTTGATTTAAAGTATAGAGAAAAACATGACAGTTTAGATCTCTGAGCGTTGTTCTCTCTCCAACAAGAACTTCTCACTTCCTACAGATTCGCCCGGGACGCGAGACGTGAGGGCACCTCAAACCAACCGCGTGTTTTAGAATGGCAAATCACGGAACATTGCACAGAAACTTCCGTCTCACAGCGAATGCGATTAGACTGGATGAGGGCAATTTTAATCTGAGAAACGCCTTTGATTAACAGTTTGGCAGGTGCACATTTTGAAGAACTATACATTTTTTCACTCCAGTTTTGACAAAAGCAGCGAATATGAAAATCTTTTCAGAGTATAATGTTATGTAAAATAGGGAACATTCTAATAATCATTTTATAAGATAGTCCGAATTCGGGCAGATTTAAAATTTTGATTCGCGATAGGTTTTGCTACGTTCTAAATGCGTACTTTTGAGTCAAATCTTTACAATGTTGAAAGTAGCAACTGATTTCCAGAGTATTAACTTTCTCTCACTAAATAATGCACAGGAAAAAAACTTATAATTAAAAAAAACATTAAATTGAAAATAGCCCTTTCTTTTGACGAAAGTCCAGGCAAGCTTCACATTAAACCAGTGACTGCAAACTGACGAAGCCCTGTGTAAACTTTCAAGAATTTTCTTTCTTTCTTTTTAAGGTTACAAGTGTCTATTGCATTAAACCTAGAGAATTAAAACCAGCCATATAAAACAAAAAGATTTTAAGTCATATTATTGCAGACAACGATGTAAAATTTTCTATATTGCTTGATGAAAGCATCATAGCAAACAAGGTTAAATTATGCAAACTGCAAAAAATAAAAAAAAATTTCCTTCATCAATTAACAAACCTGAATCGACTGCAATTGAAAGTCCGCACTCACTGCATATTCCTTCAGATAAGATGAGATGATGTACAGGGTAGGAACATGAACAGAATAAGTCCACAAGAAATAAACGCAGTCACTGTAGTGTTGGTACGTGGAGAATTCTCGCTGTCAAAAAGTTCAAGAAGGTATTTTCTTTGTGTGCGTGTCTTTGAAAAGTTGGTTTAACTCGGGATATGTTGTGTGAGATGTTTAGACTTTAATTTAATTCAACAAAGTGAAACCATGTCATCAACTTGACATTTCTCTTTCGCATGTTGATCAACAGTTTTTGTTTTTTTTTGATTATACAAACAGCAAAGATACGATTGTAGTGAAAGCTTGGTGAAAATTCTTCCGCGCGTTTGACTCTCCGTCGTCTTTACTTGGAACTGTCTGTCCAGATAAGTTGGGGAGACGGAGAAAGAGAAAGAGAGAGAGGGGGGGAGAGTTTTGGCGAAGAGTTTAGAACATCCGTAGGCTTTAAACGTACAGAGAGACAGAAATCTCACCGACAGGAGAAGGATAATGATGCATGAGAAAATGATAACGCGAGAGTATGAAGGAGGGCGAGAGAGAG
>BMAT01006995.1:45492-56715 GCA_019649035.1 Elysia marginata
GAAGAAGAAGAAGAAGAAGAAGTGAACCAGTGTCGCTTTTATGACCAGGTAAAGTATCGAGAGAGACTCGCGTTTTGCGCCAATGGTCAGGCAATTGCTTCAACTGGTGTCTCCTGGAATCTCCATCAGGCCTATAGCCTTCTCTGTTGTACTAAACTTACTCCATTAACTTCCGGAGATTTCCATAGCATGTGATCACAGGCCACTGAACTTGGGGGTCTACCAGGGCGAAAAAATAGACCCCTTACTGATGGGTTAGTGTTCATGCTGCGATAGGTAGTTTTTGTCTTGTGAAGTATTTGAAGAAATCCAAAAGTGTTGCCAAATCTTTTAACAGATCTAGATCTTCTACTAAATGAGGTTGTTGACACACTTTTCTTTTTTGTTAAACCCAACGTTTTAACATCTCATCATAATAATTTTACTAAGAAAAGACAAGTTTAAATTTTGAGTGCTTTACTCTATCTTTTTACCAGTTATATAAAAAGGGAACTTGCCTACATTAATGTTACTTGTGATTTTATTACAAGAACAAGCTTACAATAAACAAAATACAAATCTTTAAAATTAATCTCCTTAATTACTCATATCGCCAAAACTAATTTAATAGACATAAAGGACAAAGATGGTATAAACATTAAAACAGTTAAATTCATCTACTTTCGGTCTCAAGACAACACTATGACGTGCTTATAAATACCACTAAGAAAATATCAAATATTAATGGTTATGTTTTCTGCGCTTGTTCTTTTTGCTCATTCATTTCTAAATACCACCCCTCCTTTTAAGTTTTAAACCCAATATTTACTTATAATAAGAAAATGAATGGAGCAAAAATATAAATCAAAAGCCCAATAAATATAGATCCAGTCTACATTTTATCTCCTTTCTCGTGAGCAATATCATTACACTGTTCCTTCCCTTTTCTACATTTCTTTTTTTAATCTAAGAAACAGTATTTTTAAACTGTCTTCCATTTTCCCTGTCTAAGTACGTACCTTTTAAAGAGTTTTATTACACTGGTGGCCAGACTGTTCCCAGAGTTAACACACAAAAGCTGTATTACAAAAATCACATTGGTCACCTTAAACTTTCCATTAGTGATATCCACCAACAACATTAGCTACTTAAACCTTCCCTTCAGTAGCAAGTTGATTCCAGCTCAGGTGTCAGGCTCGACTTTCGCTTTCTAGAAGGTTCATTTTGCTTCAGAATTTATTTATAATTTTAGATTATTATCTTAAGGCGCGTATTTGCAACCTGGGTTTATCATTCCAGAAGGGAAATCCGACGCCTTAACCACCGAGTGAAAAGATGTCTATAATATTTATTTTAGAACAAGCGTCACCAACGGCAACAGTTCACGTTGCTATTACAATAGTATTAGGACACTCGAGGTGGCAGTGTTCTACCTGTTCTCGATTGTTCCATTATTTCACCACCCACACATACACACACACCATCAACTACAGATACCACCTCTCACTCATAATTTCTGCCACATTTTAGAATTGTAGCCACACCTGCTGATTTTCTACAATGCCTTCTTTCTACAATCGGAATTTTGAAAGAAAAAAATATAATAGAACTTCATAACCTTTTATAAACTTTAAAAAAATTTCACTCGAACTTCATTTTTGCCTTAATAAAAAAAAGGGATGTCATGTCCCCTAATTCAATTCGCCGCGGGATGACATTGTGTCCATTGCGTAATTCTATCTCTATTGTCTGCGGGGTATGAAGACACTTCTAAGTGCAAACTTCAATAGACTTTTAGTTTCCGTGAACCTTATTTTTTGTTCCAGGGTGAACTATATAGGTTCTTACGAGATGATGTCATAACTAAAGAGTACATTAGTACTGACTTTAACATTATTTTGATACTGTTAGGAAGAAAAAAAAATGTTATAAACATTGCATAAACTAGTAGGTCTAAGCAATGGACGATGTAAACACATATAGAAAAAAAATTTAAAAAAAACCCCAACGAACCAGGAACAGCCAAAAAAAAAAAAAAGAAATTCACAACAAAAACATAAGTACAAGGATGACTTAAGTAGCAAAACAAATATCAAAGAGCAAAGCCGAGATTGTAAACAAAACCTGACATTGAGGTAGAGTTAAGACGCCTTCCAAACATATTAAGTGGTTTTACTGGAATCTGAGCTATTCATTTTCCAAACATGAGTGGTTTTACTGGAATCTATGCTATCCATTTTCCAAACATCAGTGGTTTTACTGGAATCTGTGCTATCCATGTTCAAACACCTTGGGTCTATAATCAGAACTAGCGACGGCAGCTTGGAGACAGACAATTTGGTCTCAACAAAGCAGATCAGATCAGTGGTGCGCAATAGACTAGTCTGGAATGAGTTAAAACGTGCGTGTTGACCTAACACGATAACTATCCCTGTATTCACTAGTCTTATCTCGTTTCCCTTTACTGAAGTGTGTGCGAATGCTGAAGCGCGGTTAATTTTCCAAGGTTTTGAGTTTATCCTTATTGAACGCGCAGTGCAAGAGGTGACAAAGTAGACAAAAGTAGTAATAACATCAGAGACCAATACACGGAGTGTACATTGGCGTTAAGATTTGAAATAAAAATAATAATAATAATATTAATAATAATAATAATAATAATAATAACAGTAATAATTATAATGATATTAATAATAATAATAATAATAATAATAATAATAATAATAATAATAATAATAATAATAATAATAATAAACAACATTAATGAGGATGATTATACTCTTCGTCTTTCAAGAAACTTGTTACGTGGCCGCAAATATATTACATAACAAGAAGAAAAGATTGAAAGTCATAAAATTACATGCACAGAGAACATTGGACTTTGCGAGAATTATTTGTATTGCCCTGCTTTGTGGATTCAGTAATAATAACTATGAAGGTGCTCAAGCTCAAAGACAAATTTTAATCTAAATTCATTCTACAGGAATTACTTGTTGTCATTATTTTTTATGATGTTTTGATTATGTCTTCATGTTCGCCTTTCTATTACAATTTTTGTCAGCCAGAGCTGTGTCAACGCTAAATAACGGTACCCCCTTCTTTTCATCAATATAATTGTCATCTTCATCATCATTATCCTTCATCGGGTACTCTTTTTTTTTCTTTTTCCTTGTGTTTTTTCTTCGTTATCGTTCTCTTCAAAACTCTCACTCTCTTGAAAGTTTTCATCGCCATCAATGTCTCCTTCGCCTTCTTCATTTTTCTTTCCTCTGCTTCCGTTTTCTTTCCTCCTACTTTTAATAATTCACGCCTACCTTGTTTTAGTTATCCTTCCTCTTTTCTTGTTTTACCATTACACCCTTTTTGAACGTGACTTTCAATGGTTCTCACAATATTAACCCGCATCACAACTTGTACTCTTCTTATTACCTGGACGACCAAAAGACATCGTTGATAGATTCATATTTTTACTATTAGCATGTTGAACAGCACCTTGTTGTAGAAATGGCATTGGTTTTAGTGCGATACCTACATCTCATGCCAACAAAGAATCGGAAAATGTATGTAATAAAATCATGGACATGGTCTTTAGAGCCTCTTGCTGGCGTTAAACATTCTCTGGACTTAAATCAAACCCTCTCCATTGGCCTGTTTCAGGATACTGGAGAGAACGTCATTCTTATCGTCAGTGATTCTCCTATTTAGGGAGTCACGTTTGTGAGTTTGATATCTCCGCCAAAACGTCCTTCATAAAGTGATACTTGATCTCACAACTCTGCTCTTCAGAAAGTGATCCTTGATCCCATACCTCTGCTCTTCAGAAAGTGATCCGTGATCGCTTACGTCTGCTCTTCAGAAAGTGATCCTTGATCCCACACCTCTGCTCTTCAGAAAGTGATCCGTGATCCCTTACGTCTGCTCTTCAGAAAGTGATCCTTGATCCCACACATCTGCTCTTCAGAAAGTGATCCTTGATTCCATACCTCTGCTCTTCAGAAAATGATCATTGATCCCATGCGTCTGCTCTTCAGAAAATGATCCATGATCCCATACTTCTGCTCTTCAGAAAATGACCATGATTACATACCTCTGCTCTTCAGAAAGTGATCCTTGATCCCACCCCTCTGCTCTTCAGAAAGTGATCCTTGATCCCACACCTCTGCTCTTCAGAAAGTGATCCTTGATCTCACACCTCTGCTCTTCTGTCAGCAAATGTGAAGGTAATTTTGAAAACATCTTCCTCTTGTTTAGTGTATTAGTTAAATCTCTAAAGACTGGCAAGCTGACATTAATTTTTCTTGAGCAGTCTAGTAACTCCCTGTTAGTCTTTCATCAATCAAAGAAAAAGAACTATCGAGAAGTTTCTATCCCAACAATGCTGTAACAGATTGAATCTTAATATGTATAAAATATTCACGTGCGAAACACCATAGCGGTTTTACTAAGATAGCAAAGCTTGTTTGTTATGCGGACCTCCTACCGATGTTTCAACAAAAACATCGCATATTCTGCTTGAATAGCAGAAACAGATTGTTATAAACAAAGTTTTTAGAAACGTACGGTTGCTGGGACAGTTTTGTACAGATTTGAAGAACATTCAACACGAAGCAAACACGTTTAGAGCGTTTTTATTGTAGACAAACAATAATTTTAGTTGGTAAAGTTTAATAACGTTTATATTACCGAATAAAACAAACAGCACATGTAAAGGTAAAACACCAGCGAACAAAATGAACTGTTAGATGGCAAAGGATTGCCAAGAAGTAAATTTACTTAGTGATTTCTCCTTAGCACATTTTACCAAGCAGCGAAATAAGACAGGTTAGTTTAAAGCAGAAAAATTATTATCACTACTAGTAAGGTTTTGTTAAGAAGTTTTAAGAACTGTTTACCTAGCTATTATTTCGTTGAGTAGCGCCAGCGGTTGAAGGAAACCATTAACACTAACAACTAACGCGGGTATGCCTGCCTGTAAGTTTATTGTCTTCTAACAAAGGCTAAATTTTCAGCTCATTCTGTTGTTGTTCAGACAACATTGTCATGGCCGACATCTCAAGAATAAACCAATAAAACTTCGGGCTGTCTCTAACAGCAAACAGGTTTTGAGAGACAAATCTTCCCGTAACAAGCTTAGCACTATTGGAGAATTAAACACTCTTTGATTCAGTGTAAACGTTGCTGTCGCGCTGCTGTTGAATGTTTTGATTGTATCTCGTAATCACCACAGTCCTAAGCTCTTTACTCTAAATCTGAGGCTGCTTCCTTTAACACGAAAACAACAATATTTTTTGTTAAAACAAAGGGCAAATGTTAGGAAAACATTGCAGTAAGACTCTTGGTAAAAGTCCATATTGACCCCAATTTTGCAAAGATAATTAGAGGGAACCCATTAAATGTGCCGCCTTTAGGATCTAGTCACAGTGATATGTCAACAAAGGATACTCGTTCTTAGAAAAATGCGTAAAATGGATAAAAGAAAAGTGCAGTATAGTTTGCAATCGAAATAAAAATCGGACACAAAGTATTAAAAAGAATAGAAAGCTAGCACATAATAAAATTATGAAGATTTTTGGGAGACACGAAGATCAACAACACAGAGAGACAAGGGAGCAAGCAATAGTATAGGTGGGGGTCAATTTTAAACGGACTCAAAAAAACAACTTACGACATTAAATTTAACAGAAAAAGAAAAGAGACAAAAACAAGAACAAACAAAAAAAAAGGTACAGAGACAGAAAAAGATAGATGGATAGGTAGAAAGGTAAGTGGATAGATGGATAGATTGAAAAATAGATAGATAGATAGACAGAGAGAGAGATATTCACTATAGTGCAAACAATAATCTACACATAAGAGAATAAACAGAAGAGAGAGATCCAAGCCAGTACCATTACCCATTGCACTTTATGGTCATGCGCAGTACCCACAATCTTCACTTTACAGCAATGGCCAGGCAATTACTAGAGACGCCCTCTCCTGCTATTCCCATCAAAGTCTGTGCCCAATGCCACCCTTCAGGTCATCACCAGAATTAAAGAACTAGTTGTGCAGATATTATACTAAACGTACTTACAGTTATAGTAGAGGTTTTTACAGCGGCAATCTTTGGCCTACCACACGTTATGGTTTACCAGTGAGAAAAGCAGACATCTGAAGAAATGTACTTATAAACCGCTGCGTATACCGCCGATACTGCCGTAGGGAAACACCGGACTCAGAGATTGGTCTGCACTACAATAAAAACTGCTCTAGTTCATACGCTCATTGAGGCTAATGCCTGAAATTTTCATTTCTTCAATTTTTTTTCAATATACACAAAACGTTTTAAATGAATTTAAAGGAAACTTATATATTTTCTTTTGTAAATACAATTTAAAAGAATCGCAGCGTTTTTTCAAAGATTACAAAGCTAACAAATATTTCTAGCTTACATTTGTTCTGAAAGTTAAACCACATGAATATCAATAAAAATAATAATGATAATATTAATATTAACAATAATAATAATAATTTCTATAATAATAATAGCAATAGGAATTTTAAGAATGACAATCACTATAGTAAAATTAAAAAATCAAGATTACTTCTTTACTACTAATAATAACAATAAAAAGAAAAACACAAGAACAAGAAGAAGAAGAAAAACAACAACAACAACAAGAACAACAACATCAGCAATATCAACAACAACAACAACAACAACAACAAAAACAACGGTAACTTATGACTGTAATAAGAATGTCCAACTGCAAATAAGCTACAGACTTTGTGACCATAGGTGAATTTCAATCGGCGGCAAAAACAAAACCCAAATCATGTCTATAAAATAAATTTATGTTAATATCTCATGTTGTATTGTAGAAGCCCATCAAACTGACCAGAGAGACTCTTCTTTCTCCAGGCAGTACAGCCACTACAGAGGGCCATGGAGTCTTCCGACCCATTCTCATCCTAGCAAAGGTTCTCAAACAGGAACGTTTTGGACCCCAACTTGATTTATTCTGCTCGTGTTTTCTCATCAAGACAGTGACGATGATACCAAAAGGAGAGCCCTCCTCTCTTTCTCTTCCTCTCTCTCCATCTCTGTTGATTCATGAACGATCCCCCTCCCTCTCTCTCTCTCTCTCTCTCTCTCTCTCTCTATCTCTATCTCTCTCTCTCTGTGTTTATATTCTTTCGTATTTTTTCCTCTGATTTTCACACTTTTTTAAACACTAACTTCGTTACTCGATTTTGACCTTACCAGAGAATTCGTTTTGTAAGCGTTGAATGATAGTGGCAATACTTACTTTTCTCTTAGTTCATTCATTGGCTTTTTTGTCCTACTTAGATGAATAAAGTTTTGAATGAATGGTGTTAGTTGGTTTAAATTTTTTATCTAATTTGTGTGCCTTGCCATGGCTTATAGTATATAAACCTTCTATTACTCACTAAGGAAGACAACTGAACTTTGTTGTTTAGTATAGGACTACTAAATGATCGGCCTGTTTACAATAAAACGGTGGGTACCTTTGACGATATTGCAAACTATGATTTGGACGTTCTGTACTAAAAAGATTATTCTCTCATCTTTTCAGCGCCGCACTGTTTGTTATAACCACGAGTATTTGTATTAGTTGGGAGAAGTTCGTAAGTTACCATTTCATATTACTTTTTAAAAATAAGGAATTGATAAGCATAATAAAACATGTACGATATGTCAAAGTATCAGTAGTTGACTCTCTCTCACTCTAGCTCTCTATTTATCTATTCATTTATTTTTCTATCTTACAATCCATCTATCTAAATAAAATTGACTTTAGTAAGCGTCTTGCCTTGCTCCGGAACAGCAGTTGAAATAAAACATGACAAAAAAGTCGTAGATAACCTAAGCTGTCAAATAGACATATACCTCTAGTCAGAATGTCCGCAAGTCTTAGAGAAGCTATTAAAAGCTTTTGAACCTTGACTTCAATTGGTTGAGATGGAAAAGAAATCATCCTCACCTGAAAATAGAACCCGCATTAAATTTTAAAGGTAAGCCAGTAGATTGATGAAGCTTCGAGATAAAAAAATTAAACGAATGAAGTTATGGACTAAGCCAATCAAATCAGATCGACAAACAGCGATATGTAGAAGGAACGAATACTGGAGATGGGAGCGGACGAGATGAGTGAGTAGAGAGAGAGAGAGAGAGGAAGAGAGAGGGAGAGAAAGAGAGAGAGAGACAGAGACAGAGAGACAGAGAGAGAGAGAGTGAGAGAGAGAGCAAGGTTAAGAATGGTATTTATATCTTAAAAAAGTGTGTAAGATCCTGAACTGTAACAACTTCATGACATGTTTGAATATAGCTTAGTCTGCAGGACAACCTCAAAGAAACAACTTTTTTACTCACATCCACACACCAAACAAACCAAACAAATGAACTCACAGGCAGACTGTGGAGAGAATGTTGATCAAACCTGAGGGGAAAAAAATAAACCCTAGCCACCTGTAAACACCTGTTTCTCAAATTCTTTGCCGCTTATAAGCCAGCACGGTGGATGGTTGGTATTAGTGTGAAGTAATCACATCATAAAGATAGAGATCTAGGTCCAGAGATAAAAGATAGACGAAGTGCACCAGTTGGTATAGCACATCAAGCAACTACGCGGCGAAAAAGATGAGGGAAATTGATATCACCCAAATTTAAAATTATACTAGTTATAATAAGTTCATTTTGATCGTCAACTCTTATCTATTTCAGATATAGATTATGTTCTATCAGCATCTGGGGAGGTTTTCTACATTTTTTTAAAACTTTAAGTGCCGGGTTGCTGTGAATGAAACGTTTAAAAACTCTTTAAGTTTCTCGACACAATAGTTGAAACAAGTTCCATCAAATTAAATTAAAAACCTAGGAAAAAGGGACTCATTGATGTTTGTTTAAATCGTAAAAATTAAATCCATTATAATTTTGCAGTTTTTTTTTTCATACAAAAATTGCAATGAATTTTTTTTTAGTTGAAATGATAACATGTAAAAAACTTAATAGAACAGGTGAAATCCAGATAAATCTATCGTTTACCATTCAAATGATATTTTCTTTTTTATAACTGTTTTTAAATCCACAGACTAAAAACTGCACCTCGTTACTTTTAATATCTGAAAAAGAAACCACTTGACTATGAGGCATCTTTTCAGGTGAAGGACTTATCGATTTGCACAATGGTATAATCTAATTTTTTTTTCAGGAGATGTAAAAAACTTGAGCTTCAAACGGAGGAATGTGTTGCTCCTCTAGGTTGCCGTCGTGTGGGTTTCACGTGAGAACTTTGCTGTAAAGACGGATCATTTCAAGTACGAGCTGCTAGTCTCACTTGCCCTCACCTAGGCTGACGTCTTGTGGGTCTTGGTTTCCCACCTGGACGCCTCGACTGCTTCTCAGAGTTCGGTGGAAAGTTTCCTTCACTGACGGTGTTATGTTTCCTCTGCTTGACCTCTGCTGGTCGAGACCTCTCATGGTCTCTAGTACCCAGTGTGACCTGACAGGACTTAGAAGTCTGACATCACTATTTTAAACATTAAAAGAACCTATCAAAATTTGTTTTCAGATGGTTGTTGTAAATGCAGTATGCCAATTTCTCCATTGTCGAGCCGTTAGAAACTCAAATAATCGTTCTTTTTAGCAATGACATTTCAATTAGTGGATTGCTTTGAAAATGTGTCCAACGTCTTTGCAACAGCATGTTTATTCAATTGTCATTTTTCCATCAGCTCCTCTTTTTGTTTGTAATCTGTATCAATGCACACCATGACAAGTAACAAAGGTAAAGTGATGTAATTTTGAACGCTTCCACAGAGGCACCCAATCTCAGTTTTATAAAAAAAAAACTTTCAATTTTAAATGTTAAGTTTGTATGTCTGAAGGCAAGACTGAAGTGCCCTCATTGATGGTGTCTAGCAGTGTTGAAATTTGCCTTCCGAGAAATGCTACGCCTTTAATAACTAAGTGTGCCTCTATGCATTCATTTGCTGGCATTTCCTTATCCACTCTCAAGTTTGTCTGAAGAGGCTCCATCGACTTTCAATGATAAAGTTTTTGTCTTATAATTGATGTTAGAACCTCTTACTTTTCCTCACTTCGTGTTTGAAACTCCTCATTCTTATTAGAAGTAAAAATCGTCTTTGTACAAGCCTAATCCAACGAAATGATCTAGATGCTTTTCATAGGCCCCGCGATAGATTAGTACCGACTCTATTAAAATCTGAACTCACAGAGGAGCGCCATTTACAGCATACCGATAAAATGTTTCCCCGTATAGAACTAGATAATCCATTAAATTTCAATCCAGTCAGTGTGTGCAAGGACAACAACTACTGCTGCTGCTACTACTACTATTAGTTTAATACTACTACTAGTCAACTACTACTAATAGTCTACTACTACTACTACTACTACAACTACTACTACTACGTACCACTACTACTATTACTACTACTACTACTGCTACTACTACTACTAGTCTACTACTACTACTACTACTACTACGTACTACTACTACTATTACTACAACTACTACCACTACTACTGCTACTACTATTACTTGTCTACTACTACTACTACGTACTACTACTACTACTACTACTATTACTACTACTACATACTACTACTACTACTACTACTACTACTATTACTACTACTACATACTACTACTACTACTACTACTACTATTACTACTACTACATACTACTACTACTACTATTATTATTGCTACTACTACTACTAACATTTTGCTGGAGAGATTGTCTAAAACGTTTGGACTATCAGGGGGTTGTCTTAAAGTGGTTTTCGTCTTATGTCAGTGGACGTACTCATTGATTATGATAAACAACCAGATTTCTTCTGTATTTGCCCTTAACTACGGAGTTCCCCAAGGATCTGTGTTAGGACCTGTCCTGTACACCATGTATACAAAACCTTTAGGTGCACTCATTCAAAGTTTTGATTTATGTTATCACATGTACGCTGATGACACCCAAGTGTATTCCTCCTCATGTCCAAAAAATCTCCCTACCTTAATACAAAGATTTGAAACTTGCATATCGCATGTTAAGAATAAGATGATCGTCAATAAACTCAAAATGAATGAAGACAAGACAGAGCTTTTAGCATGTAGCATGGATAGGAAAGCTTCGCCATTTGCTATTGATCACATGTACATTGATAAGGATAAAATACTAAAAATCTTGGTGTTTATTTTGATGCGAAGTTGTCAATGACCC
>BMAT01006997.1:31084-44667 GCA_019649035.1 Elysia marginata
TGATTCCAAGTGATTCCTAGTGATTTCGAGAAAAAGTAGCACCCTCAGATATTGTAGTAAGGAGGGCAGTTGTTTTTTTTATCATCATCAATAAATTCAGTAGTAGAGTGAGCTCAGTCATTTCGCTGTTTTCAGTGACAATCACTTACCAACCAAAATATCCTTTGAAGATTGCCAGGAGCAGATGTCAGAAAAGTTGCGACACGATATCCTTTTTTTGCTGCTTATAGCCGGGTACTCAACTATTTCCGTCATGAGGGGGGCGATTCAGTGTTGACTTAATGAAGCCAAGTTTCAAATGAAGACGTCCAGACTAAGTTAATTGGCTTACGTTTAGATAATACCGTCCCTCTAAAACTAAAATGTAACAAACTATTAAAGTAAACATTTGTTTTGCAGTTTATTTCTAGCGATTCCAAGCATGTATTAGTTTTCTTTAGAAACATTAATTTACTTGATAGCAAGTTTTGTGTCAAAAATTAAAAAAAAAAAACTCCAGGCATCCCTGCACTTTTCTCTTTCTCCCTCATAACAGTTTTTACTTGGCGTTCATCTGTCAAGAGAAACGATCCGATCCTGATTTATGATGTGGACAGCCTTGGAGTTGTATCGGTCAGCGAGCTGCCGTCTCGGCCTTACTTTGGTCATCAAGAGACCGGAGTATAAGCTTCATCTTAGCTGACGAAATGTTTCATCTTAGCTGAAGAAATGTTTCATCTTAGCTGACGAAATGTTTCATCTTAGCTCACGAAATGTTTCATCTTAGCTCACGAAGGAAAAAAAAATAAATCCCTAAACATAACATCTTATTTAATTTCCAAGATTTCTTCCTTTTTTTCCGGATAACCCGCATTTATGACAAATTTCAACCTAACACAACATTGCGTTTTTATACCGTTTCGAGGCTAACTATGAATGACAATGTATTATTTGCACCAAGGCCTATGATTGAATGATTTCAGACACACAAAGATTGTTTTATCTCACTGCCTTATTAAATGTAATAGCGTTAAACTCTCACGCCTATGTTTATTGAAACGTGTGATACTGTTGTTTAAATGAAAGAGACATAGATTTGTTCCTATTTGTTTAGTTCGAAATTTATTTTACTATATAACATTTAAAAGGCCTATATGTGACTGCAAGTTAGTTTTTTTTCTTAAGTTAGATTTTTTCTTTGTTATGATTCTTTGATAGGCCTCTTTTTTCAGCTTAGAAACTAATTGATGCAAATCACCTCAACCTCTAAACAAGCAGTGTCGAAACCATAAACATGTATTTGTATGTGTGAGTGTTAAATAAAATTGTACTTTAAATGGTACACTTTACAAGCTTTCATAACAATTCTTCTGAATTTTGCGCACTTTTATCTTAAGCACAAATTTCAAATTTTCAAACAGAGATGCTAGGAAGTATCTAGAGAGAGAGAGGGAGAAAAATGTCAAGGACATTGAGTGAGAGACAAAGGGAATGAGCTAGAAAGGGAGAGAGTGGGAGAAAGCGGAAGAGAAAGACGAAAGAGAACATCAAGAAAAGCTAAAGTTATTGATTTCCATCTTCTAAAGCCAACAATCCAACTACCCTCAAAGCAGACACTGATTAAACGAGACCTCGATAGAATTCCAGTGTTGTTCACCTTGACATTTTGTTATTGACCAGGTTTGTTTTGATGTTTGTCGGCAACATTATGTAAAGCAGATGTGAATCCAGTCCTCAATGATGTGTAGAGAAAAACCATATCGTCCCGTAGCTTGGATTGGGTCGTTGACGTCATGTGAATGAAGAAGGGGAATCCCCGTAATAAATAAACTTCTTCTTAGTACGCAGAGATCTATCTTTGGTCCTATGGACGTCTCCTCTTACGTCATCCGACTAGTTTTCATGCGATGATTTTCAAAGAGGCAGTGCTTTTAAGACGAAATTAGTAAAAACTTTACATCATAAAAATAACGTATTTACTTTCCTAAAGCTGAATGTTTTGAGACTGATCAGTTTCCCCATCTAGACTCAATCACCAAAAGACTCTAAAATCATAAGGCGATTAATGCAGTTCTTGAATTCGCAAGCTCTGCAGTTTGATTTATCAGCTTGCAAACTTGCAGCTGCTTGGGAACTGACGCAATACCCGTTTTTTAAGCAAATACACTGTTTATTGAAAACAAATTTGAAAGAAAAAAATATTTTTAGAATATGTATCTTTTACTTCAACTTGCGGGCACCTAGCTCCTTTAATAAGGCCATACAGGGATTTTATAGAGTGTGGTACCTAATGTGCGAGAAGGGCCGGGAATCAAGAGAATTCTTCAGGGTCTTTTCAACTATGGGCAGAACGCTAAGCCTAGAAGAAGGAAAACGGGTTTTGTTGGGTTTCTTTGCACCCTTAACTCAATCTTGCAGTTGGCAAACAAGCTGTTTGCTACTTCTAGTTTTAATTACTTGATGACCTACCGCCAGTCTCAAGACCATCCGAAGACATTCTCCAGCTGTATCGGGAGGCGGAATGGCTGGAACAACAATCCTACTCCTGACCAATTCAAGTGGTCGCTACGTTCACTGCTTCTTGAGAATGGTGTTGAACCAACTAGCAGGGTTAAACTGTGTTCATGTTGAGGAGCTCTCAAAATCTTTAATCGACTAAGATGGCGACTCTCTGTTCAAAGAACAAGACAAGGCCTTGGCTAATTTTTCAAAGTTACTTTCAAGGCCAAATGTATACCAAAGCTTCCAAAGTCTCAAGAAAATTCAAGAACTTCTCAATTAATAAGGTAATTCGACATGGCTTTTGATATATGTAGTTCGTCTTCCCCATTTGGTAAGGGATTGAAAAGCCTTCTTACACAAAACAACATCAGAAAAACAGAAGAGAATATCCTCGTTTCTAAAAGTAGCTACAGGAGAGGTTTTTTTGTCTCCTAAAATGCTCTAGAAAAGTAGGATACGCGTCCTTGTGGTTGTAAGGTCCTTGGGCCACAAGGGACATAATATGTTCGTCACAATTTCCAGACAAAGAAAACCCTTAAAATACCC
This sequence comes from Elysia marginata, assembly GCA_019649035.1. NCBI lineage: Eukaryota > Metazoa > Mollusca > Gastropoda > Plakobranchidae > Elysia > Elysia marginata. Next base: position 34,112 of record BMAT01006997.1, read on the forward strand.
TGTGTCAATCACTGATATTCGAGAATCTATCACTGCTATGATCTGACAGTAAAATTGTTGCAGCCAATGAGTTTTTGATGACGCTGTTGATCAAAACAATCACTCTTGGCACGCAGAATGTAGAAGTGCAATGGGTCTTCGATGACCAGACAATGGTCGATCATACCCAAATTAAACACTGGCCCGTTGTAATTGAAAAAACGTAACCAGATTCCTGTGATGCACCGTTAGAATTAAAACCTATCAATTCTTGTTGACGCTTCACATGTTATTTTATTATATGCAATGAAAAAATACCAGACATCTCTTTATGTCTTAGTTATCTAGACATGTTTTTGTTAAGATTGTGGGCTACAATTAAACCATGGACACAGCTGTCTTGTTCTCAACAATGGTAACCACAGAACAGTGCCAGGTACCCATTAGCTGATGAAGGATAAGTAACTCAGGTATGAGAATGATTGTCATAAGAAGTTAGTTTTATTTCAACCTCTGTCGAAGTCAAACAATAACTTCCTTCAACTCCTTTCTTCAGCCTGCTCATTGTATCAGGCTTTTTTTTTATTAAGTCTACCAGTATGGTGTTTTTCTCTGTTTTATTTCTCCCTATGCCTTTATGTTCTGTGTCTTTCTGTTCTCTTTTCCTTTCGTCCTTCTTTGCTTTGTGCCCATTGATGTCGCTATGGCGTATCATTTTCTTACCGCCTCCCTCCCCTTATATTGACTTGGTTTTCCTTGTTGTTTCGTCACAACTCGAGGTTATCAGCATTCACAGAGAGTAGATTGAATGCTGCCATCGCGTATGCGCTTGAACTGTAGACCAACTAACCTTTTATTTAGGTACCGGGTATTAGATCGACTGGACTCATTGATCTTTCCAGATAACCAGGTCGTAACCTGTAGTCACAACCAATAGAACATAAAACTGTCTGTTGTGGATGTTAAAAAGGTTCTAGGTAACGGTACTTTTACTCGACCTACATGCCAAATCTACATGATGGATTTGGTATGTGGAAAAAGGTATAATTTTTAAAACTATTATATGTGATCCCTCTATAATTAATCAAATCAATAAGATTATAGTTATTTAACCTCAGCAATGATTTTAAAAATCTAGAGCACTCAAATAGAAAACGCCGCCAGTGCTCGAGGTAGGAGGCAGGTGTAGTGAATTAAGGTGGGTTTCTTTAAATACTAAATAGATTTTTGAGTGCAGGTGAACTTCTTCATCAGTTTACTCTAAAGACTTAGAATTGTAAAACTTGCCAGCATGAGCATTAAGGGATCTAGATTTTTCACAGATATTGCTCCATATATTCGAGTAATCGTAGCACCAAATCTAAAATCAGTTTCTGTGACTTATCAGAAATCAAAGACGTATGCAAGAGTAACTAAATTTAAAAAAGGTGACTAAATGGACAAGAATCTGTGATACAAATAACCACTGAGATTAATAAATTGGTAATATTTGTAGAAATATTAGTAATAGTATTACTGTTATTATTTTTGTTATTATTATTATTATTATTATTATTATTATTATTATTATTATTATTATTATTATTAGTTTTATTACTATTATTACTATCATTACTATTATTACTATAATTACTATTATTATTATTAGTAGTAGTAGTAGCAGTACTAGTGGTAGTATTAGTAATAGTAGCAGTAGTAGTAGTAGCAGTAGAAGTAGTAGCAGTAGTAGTAGTAGTAGTAGTAGTAGTAGTAGTAGTAGTAGTAGTAGTAGTAGTAGTAGACTAGTAATAGTAGTCGTAGTAGAAGCGGTGGTGGTGGTAGTGGGTAGTAGAAATAGTAGTACTACTAGTAGTAGTAGAAGTAGTAGTAGTAGTAGTAGTAGTAGTAGTAACAGTAGTAGTAGTAGTAGTTGTAGGAGGAGGAGGAGGAGTAGTAGTAGGAGGAGCAGTAGAAGTAGGAGTAGTAGTAGTTGTTGTAATAGTAGTTGCGTCAACGGTTAATAGAATCAGGGAGAGGAATGGCTGTGGTAATAATTACAGCAGTTTAAGTTACATTATGTTGTATTAATAATGTCAAGAACGCCGTAGACAGCTAAACTGAGTTTTAGAAAGCAAGCTACAAGTCTAGAACAACGATTTTACATACACATATTGTAAATTACAAATGAGTTCTATTACAATATTAAAGGAAGCCATTGTTTCTTGAATATATTTCCCAGAAGAAACAGCACTTTATTCACGTTTTCCCGAAGTCAATTACGAACATTTCTTTTGTACCGGTGCTACTTTCCCAGTGCTCATGCGTCTAGATTATTATGTTATGAATTCCTTTGCTCTGCTCCACAGCCAAGCATTGTAAATATTTACCCAATCTCCTCCCTGATAAGCATCATTTACGCTACGGGATCCAGGTGGGACGGATAAGATCCGTGCATCCAGGCCCCACTTTCTCCGGTAGTGTTTACCTGGCCTGGGCGAGCTCAGTGAAGCATCTCTCCTACTGCCTTACAGAGATCACGTGATCTCCGGCATCTCTGCAGGTTTTGTTTAAAGGACACTCTCAATAACAATAGGGTATTAACTGCGGGGAAGAACTAACGTTACTGCAGCTCTCCACTTGAAGATGCTACAGGCGCTGATTGAAACACGACTTCTAGTGGTTGTTAAGCGATCCCCACCAAGCTTTCTCAGTATTGTGAGTGTTTGAAGGAGAATTTTTGAGCGATGGGTTAGTTCGATGTTTAAAGGCTTATCAAAATGCTTGGTTGAATTTTATGCTGGTTGATCGAAATTCAGGAAAGACCCCCCACCGTTGTGGAAAAGTAAAGATATGAATTGAGAACTGTAATTATCCAGTATTAGTCGTTGCCGCTCTCACCATAACGATGGTTTAGAGATTAATTATAACGGATAATGGTCATGTTGTAGTGATTAGGTAAGCCTCAACGACATAAAAAATTAAAGATCTAACACAACTTTGCAGTGCCCATTTAAGCCTACATTCAGAACAGGTTTATCAGGTTAAATACAGAAACACCTTGTTGTTGACTGGGAGTAGAACTATAAGTTTTAACATGGTCCAAGGACAATGCATTTAATGGAAGTAGCTAAGCCGAAAAGAATTATCTTTCTTGTCGTGAGAGAATCACTCAGACGCATGCTATCGGATATGTTTATGAATTTCAAACCATAACATTTTTTGTACAGAAATTTCAATTTTTGCACATTTCAGTAGAGAGCGAAAAGCTACAAGTAAAAAAGAATAATAAAATCCGATTATCTTAAGCTGACATAATTGTCTTGAATATGAAATTAAAAAAAAAGATAACACGCTCGTCTCACCGTAGGAGCTAATAAGATCCGAGTCAAAATATTTCTAGTAGAAACAGACATTTTATTCATAGTAGAGATTGTTATGATCGGCTGATTCAAGCACAACGGTGCAAGGGTTTGGTGTGTGCACTGGCCACGGGTCGCTAAAGTCCCAGGTTTGAACAGCTTTCTCACCACAGTCTCTGATTACTCATACGTAGAAGTAATTGCAAAAAAAATATATCTGTAAAATGTAGCGTAAAACGCGATGCAATTTCACGTGGCAGGTGGTTGGTAGAGAAGCCTTATCTTACTTGCAAAAATGAATTGGGGGGGGGGGAGGAGTGTTCATACAGTGCTTATTGTAAAAAAAAAGTTCAGGCTTATGTGTGCTTAGTATTAATCTACATTGATGAAAACCTAATATCAAATAACTGATGGCGATTCATCCCAAACCGAAATTCATATAAAGACTTTGATAACATAAATGCGTTATAATCCCTCTTAGAATGGTAATAAAGTCCAATAAATTCAATCAGCTGTAAGAGGAAAACTGAATCATAATTCGTGCAAATACTCGTATTTAATCATGATTAGAAATTCTGTTGTTACTTTCTAGTAATTTGATAGATCATAATAGGCTTAGCCCTCACACAACACAGCCAGATTTTAATACCCAAAACCGCATAATCTTAACAGATTACCATTCTTACACATCGGATGGGAATCGGAAATTGCTCGCATGTTCGAATATTGCAATCTAATATAGTCTTTTGGGGATTCTGTATCCAAATATTTATAGAAATGTCTTATAAGATATGCTGATACTCGATACAGCCAAATCGGATGTCGCCACAATATTGTAACGTTTGGTATCTGTCTGCGGCATAAAGAATACCTGTGCTTGAAGCAAAATAAATAAATAAGGTGGGAAAGCACAGTATGATTAAACTTTTTTAGTGTGGTTTGACGGTAATTGTTACATCTATTTTAAGTGTATGACAAGGCTTAAGTATACCTTCAGAATTTACGTTAACATTCTCTTTCTTTTGGTATCGATTACCAACATGACCATATGATGAGCGACCGTATAACTGTTCTTTGAATAACTTTAGAATACAAGAATATCCATCGGTGAGGGCCCTAGGCCGCCCATAAAGGATTTCAATCCCTAGCAACTTGCAAGAGTTGACACACTGGATGCAGTGTGAAGTTGGTGTCGTATTCATATGTAAGTAGTCGCTAAGAAGTCCACCAATGCTGTTTTTGAAGGTGTTTTAGCTAGGTACAATGACTGTTTTCAAAGGCGTTTAAGCTAGATATAGTGAGTGTTTTTTGTGGCAAATGGTTCCATATATTGTTGTGACTACTGATGATTTGCTCTTTGTGGGGCATTCAACTGCAGCCGATTTTTTTCTGTGGTTCCTTTTAATATTGTGTAAAAATCAGCCACAATAAACAGATACATGTACTTAACGAAACTTTTAAAAAGACAGTGCATCTAGGCTATGCAACTGCACTAAAAAATCAACAAGTCATCCAATAGGAATATGCCTAGAAAGAAAGTCTAGTATACCAGGCAATGGTCATACAAACACCCGCTCCGCTCCCACAAACTAAACACTTTCAAAGATATACCTGAGAACCAATTCAAGACCAAGTTTAATCAATATACTATGTCTAGCTTTAGGTTATCTCAAAGAATGTTTGACACAACTCTCGTCGAGCATATGCAGGATCTTTAAGAAAACAAGCAACCCTTTAACTCATCAGGGGCAGTTGTAATTGAATCGGATTCAATAAAAGTACCTACTGAAAGTACATTTTGATTTCTTATAAATTTGTACAAAAAAGAGTGCACCTATGTTTTCACAATATTATGTGATAACTTCTTGAATTTCTTCTCTTATAGGGAGCATGGATTTATGAAACAAATTTGATTTAATTTCTTGTCATACCTAACTCAGAAAATGTATGAATGATACACCGAGAGTAAACATTCTTTTTCCTTTGAATCTATGCTCTAGCAACAGAATCAGAGGCGGTAAAGCCTTTCAGATCGCTGTAGTCAGGTCTTGCAGCCTCAAACTAAACTATAAATAATGATAAAACTTGGTGTTAGGGCAGGTTTTGAAGTTGCAGGCCTTAAAGTTTTGTACTGCCCTATTGTACTGTTTTATTATTCGTACTCGTTAGTGCAACGTTTTGTTTGTGTGTGTGTGTGTGTTCGTACTGCTGGACTGTGTGCGCTCCTGTTAATACTGAGTACCCCGTTGCCCGTTTTGCTCTAGCTAACAACTCTTTTGCTGTGGTGAGCAAATCTCTTTAGCGAGCGTGTTTTAGAAATTTAAATATACATTATTGTATCCGAATTAGTTTTCTGTGCGACATTTCCCACTTCAGTCCACGTTTGCTGTTCGGGTCAGTTATAGGGTCAGCATATCGGTCTCCTCTGGCCGCACGTGGTAACACCTGCAGACTTCTTACCCGCATCGCATTGACCGTCCTGTTGTCACTAGTCGGTCTATGAGGCCTCCACTCTACCAGTCATTTACTGGTCACGGAAGTCCTGGTTTCTCAACATTTTTCACGTCTGCCGAACTCACCAGGCTCCGGGAGCGTCCAGCTTCCCACCGTTGGATCTCACGATCGGTAGACTGTCTTCACTCGATACTCACCGTGTCCGATTTAAAGTCGAAAAGTATTCTATCGCCCTTGAACTTTATTATATTCTGGCCGAACTTAAAGTATTTATTACGTATTTTTTATTTGTAGTGAAAAGTTTTCGGGTTAGTTTAACTTGGGTTAGCATATTTTCTTTAGTAATCTTAAATCATTGTTGTAGTTGCGTACTCTGTAATCTTATTTGAAGCCAAATATAGGCCTACCTCTCTGTTTTTCCTCGATACTATATTCGTCAGGTATGTGATAACCTAGGTAATCTATTATTATCCTATATCGAATATAATTGGTACAATGTAAACTTTAATTTTAGACTGCCAACTCTCTAGCTGAGTTTGTCATTGATTGAGATTTATCTATCCTGTTTGTGGTCATCTAACCCAGGTTGTTCTGAGCGTAAACTTGCTCTAACACTTGGTCTTTAAGCTGCGAACTCTTAGCACCTAGAATACATAAAGTCAATGATTCATAGAAGAGACGTACGGTTGCTCATCAGTTAGGCCGAATACTCCAACATTGGTAGATATCACATTCCCTATATTTAAGATTAAACTTTTTGGGGGGCCGAGCGCGTGGATGAAAACTCCACTAGACTTCTGTAGGTGAAGTCACGTCTCCCCAGATTTAGTCTCGCTAGATCTAGATCAAATCAAAAAGGAGAAGAAAGTATTTGGCACGTTAGTTTATCAATAATGATTGGAAAAAAGCTGTGTCTAAAGATCTATACGATTCTATAGATTTAAAGATTTCATCAGCGAATCGTAGTATCAGAGGCTCTTATCACAGAGAGCGACAGAGGCCAGGAAAGCCAATAGTACTGCCAGTTGCTTCATTTAATGCATTCTGTATAATGCCTTCCATTCTTCGTCTTGTTTAAACCTTTGATGGGGTATCAAGCATCGAATAACCCAGCCAATGACATCATGGGTGCTATTTAGTATTTATAGCTTCATGGTTTAGAGAGTTACCTACAGAAGTCTGTTGGAGTATTCATTTCCGCGGCCCGGCCCAGAACAGCAAAGTATTAGTTGAGTCCTTACTTGCCTAAGCTGTACTACGAACTCAAAACAGATACAGTATTATACTTTCTATGCAGCAGTCTGTTAGAGTTTAGACAGACAGGTCTGTCAAGTGTAGTGGTCTATGTTAGAATATATACTAACATGAAACTTATATAGACAGATAAGAAAGAAAAAGATATCGTTTCGGAAATGCATGGCCAAAAAAACTGATCGACAACGAGGCCTTTGAGTCATAAAATAGACACAGGACAAAAATGACTTAAGTATTTCACTGAGATAGCAAGTCGCGATTTCGAGCTAGCTTTTTTGGAGAGGTCTTCTTTAAAAGTCTATGCAACTGGATCAACTATAAGACACCTAGCCGTTTGAGTGTTGCACAATCTACAATCCCTGGTATTGGGGTGATGCAAAGTATCAGAGACGTTGAAAAAAGGATCATAAAAAAAAAATCAGTGCTATCCTTCTGAGCGTTGAAACCATGAGACTGTTCTGGTCGGGCTGCCCGGGACAATGGCATCAACTGCGCTTTCGATTATCTCCCCTGTAGAGAGAAAACGTAGTTAACACTCACTGTCACTTTCATAAACCTGTCAAGTTTTAGGTATTCACATTACAGATTTCATTATCGCTTGAACGCTTGCATTTGTCACACCCTACAAACACGTTGTGGGTGGTTAGGACAAGCAAGGTTTGTGGGCTCTTGTGACAAATAATACAATGAATGCTATCGCCACTGAGACTACCAGGGAAAAATTCCTCTTGGCTAAAAATTCACTGGCGTACGATGGTTTTTTTATCTACTGCTTTTGACTGCAATAAATTGACAGTGGTTTATTTTTATATTTTTAAATAGACTTGTGATAAAAAAAAACAACTTTGAACCTCCCCCCCCCCTGCTTGATAAGAAAAACGACTTTGCAAACTTTTTTTTGTGCAATATGAGTGGATGGAAGTATTTTAATACTGCCGTAGATAGTCGCGCGAGGGCCGTGTTTTTATTGCATGAAATAAATAGAGAATACCAGCGTATAAGTAATGAAATTCGGCAGTGTTGTCTGCAGATGGACTATGTCTGCGAAGATATCGAGGCAAAAAACAATCCACTAATCAGGCCAAAACCACATAAACGGACACAACTTAAAGCAACAGTGTTCTTTATTTAGCGCATCAGGCTGGAATCTTTAAAAAGTAGCCATAATTTGAATCCCCTATTGACATAGCGATGATACCGCAAAGTGACAAAATTGTAATGTACTTTCGAGTTTTAGGCCGACGCAATTGTCACGTGTGCCAGTAAGATTTCCACCTCATCTAATATTTTTTTCTTTATGAAGATAGGTTTCATATGACTAAACATGTGTTTTATAGTTTTTCCCTTCGAATGTGACAAAGAGAGCGCAAATATAACATTGGAACTTTAAAATTGAAAGGCACAATCAAGAACATGGCAAGTTCAAATGTAAATTGTGCTAGAGTTGTTTGCAGTTGTTCATTTTCATCTGGTTGTTGCAGTGTTTTAAGGCCTTTGAGATTACAGCTTTCTCTTATTCTAAGCCTATGATGTTTCTTGAGATTACAGATTTCTCTTATTCTAAGCCTATAATGTCTCTTGACATTACAGATTTCTCTTATTCTAAGCCTATGATGTCTCTTGAGATTACAGATTTCTCTTATTCTAATCCTATGGTGTCTCTTGAGATTACAGATTTCTCTTATTCTAATCCTATGATGTCTCTTGAGATCACAGATTCCTCTTAATATTCTATAAACCTAAGATGTCTTCTGAAATTACAGATTTCTCTTATTCTAACCCTATGATGTCGTCTGAAATTACAGATTTCTCTTAATATTCTATAAACCTAAGATGTCTTCTAAAATTACAGATTTCTCTTATTCTAACCCTATATTGTCTTCTGAAACTACAGATTTCTCTTATTCTAACCCTATGATGTTTCTTGAGACTACAGATTTCTCTTATTCTAACCCTATAATAATGTCTTCTGAAATTACAGATTTCTCTTATTCTAACCCTATGATGTCTTACGGTTCATTTTATCCGTCACTTCTGAAGCATTTTCAAACTGAAACTGTAGGTCTGTAGTCTAGATAATATCTATTTCTGATTTCATTTCCAGCCTGTTCTCAAATAGATTGATTGAATAAAAGTAGATTTAGATCTGTTGTTTCTTCTGATTAGCAAAGAAATCCTTAAATTTCTTCCTTTAAAACTTGCTGCTTCCTATGTCAACCTTTACTTTGACATTTTCTTGTTATGTTGGAGTTGTTTCTGGCTGGTTTTTTTAATATAATTTTTGTTGTTTCATCGTCTGTGACTGTTATTTTCATTTTTCTCCTGTTCTAACCCATTGATGTCTTACACGTGTTTTCATGGTTGGGAGACAAAGTTGTCACTTCTGAGGCATTTTTAAACTGAAACTGTAGGTCTCAAGTCGACACATCTTTGGCTGATTAAGTTTTCAATCTGTCTTCAAAAAGATTTATTGTAAACAAGAAGAAGGAGATCGTTTACTTTATCAATGACCCTTAAAAGAGCATCTAGCCTCAGAGCAGCGAAGTACCGAGGCCCTAGCTCCTCTACAGTAGATTTAAAGTTGCACGATGATTTTCTGTTGACATTTGAACTTGCAATTCCACGTTGTTCGTGCTATGTTACGTTTGATCATGCTATCAAATAAAATTATTTGACTTTAAAACATGCATTTATAAAAACACGGTAACAGCTCAAAAATCATTTTAATCTTTTTATTCACCCTTTTGTTCCGTGACCCCCTTCTCTTTCAGATTTACATTGCAGTAATTAAGGGCTGGTCATTCTTTTTATAATAACTTCTGGGACTAGACCTTTGCGAAAAAAAAAGTAGAAATTTTTTCACGCAGTCAAACTTTGCACCTTCTTTGAAAAAAAATGTTCACGTTATCTCGCATTACTAACAACTTTTTAGTACATTTTTTGTACTTTCGTTTCCCAAGTTTATTTTCTTACGCATTCTATCGCCTTCTTAGTTTATCAGCTGTGTGCCATTGGTGACAGAGTAAAAACCTTTTATTTAGTTTGAAATCTGAATAATTTTAAATCTCAAAAACTGTTGGTAATAACTTAACCTTTTATACAATAAATAAAAAAATCAAAGTTAGGCTTGCGATTTTTATAAATGCCTTTGATATTTTTTTACTGAGGCTGGAACAGACAACTAAGAGGATTATGAACTTCTCATGGAAGACCTTGAGCCTTTGATTGTTACGTGAAGGTCCTAAATTAGAGACTTTACACAGTCTATCTCAGCCAGTCTACTGTGTTTGTCTGGAAGGTGAAGCTTAGTTCAAGACAACCAATCTATCTGAAAGGCGAGATGAAAGAACTAACATATGATTATCTGTCATTAAGTTCTCTAGTTTACTTTGCGACGGGAAAAATGTTCGAATCACGCCTAAAAGATTTAAAAGAAAGACATAAAAATGTTTAAGAAAAAAAGCATCAATATTTTGATTCAATGGCTATATTGGAAATAAATGTTTTTAGCCTTTAAAAGTTATGATCCAC
>BMAT01006997.1:83153-94447 GCA_019649035.1 Elysia marginata
CTGCCTTTCTCCTTAATAAGTCTTTTCATAAATTAAAATGAAAAACACATATAAAACGCCGCTCAATTAGTGAAACGTTTAAAAAGATCTAAATACATTTTGACTGTAATACAAAACTGCACTGATTACCAGTTAAAGAGAAAGTACAGTATATTGACCACTGCGTGCTAAAACGTATGAATGGGCTAGGTACTTTATACTTTTGTATGCTGTACAATGTTTTCATGTAGTTTTATTAAAAATCAAGGATCTTTTTCATGTAGTTTTATTAAAAATCAAGGATCTAGTAATTGGCTTCTATCATCTAGCGATTCAATACTGTTTCATGTCCCTTTTAAATGAAATGTAATATTTAAAAGATACAAAATATTTAGGAAACTTTTATTTTCATTGCATGTTCTGTTTCCAACATAAATTTGAAGACCACTTGTTTACAAATGCATTATTTAAGGTTAGAGGGTAGCGTTCTTTTGTTTATTAAACGCCAGGCAGTAACTAACTGGATATAGATATGTTTTTTCCCTTTCAATTTAGTTTTTATTACTGAACGCAGATATTATGAGTAAAACAATTTCTTTAATTGTTAGTCACTACCAATACCAAATTATAATTATGACTGTTTTGCACTGCCTGTGTTTTAATACTGGTAATGTGTGCATAATTTCGTAATTTTTTCCTTACCATGTATATAATTTTTGTCTTCATATTTTTGCGTCTATAAAAACCTAGCTGTCTACCGAAAAACTAACTGTATTTTTTTGTCTTTCAGTAACCATAAAAAGCTTTTACTGTTTTGCTCCCTTGTCACTTTCCGTTGAATAAGAATTATAGGCAGTAGTGTCGTTTTCATTAGCTTTGTTTCATTTTTTCTTAGTGCACATGAAACGCGGAGAAGGCATCTACAGAAACCTGTTGATCAACATGAAAAAAATGCTCGTAGTTATACTATTCCTACTTTTGGCCGCCCGTGGTTTATGTGTTATTCTAGTTACACTATTACTAGCTTTATCCGCCCGTGGTTAATGTGTTATTGTATTTATACTAGTACTAGATTTAGCCGCACGTGGTTTATGTGCTATTCAAGTTATACTATTCCTAGTTTTAGCCGCTCTTGGTTTATGTGTTATTGTAGTTATACTAATACTAGTTTTAGCCGCACGTGGTTTCTGTGTTATTGTAGTTATATTATTACTAGCTTTAGCCGCCCGTGGTTTATGTCTTATTACATTTATGGTATGACTAGTTTTTACCGCCCGTGGTTTATGTGTTTTTATAGTTATACTATTACTAGTTTTAGCCGCCCGTTGTTTATGTGTTATTATAGTTATGGTATGACTAGCTTTAGCGGCCCGTGGTTTATGTGTAATTATAGTTATGGTATGACTAGTTTTAGCCGCCCGTTGTTTATGTGTTATTAAAGTTATGGTATGACTAGTTTTAGCCGCCCGTTGTTTTGTGTGTTATTAAAGTTATGGTATGACTAGTTTTATATGTTATTATAAATATACCATTACTAGTTTTGACCGCCCGTATGTTATGTGTTATTCTAAATATACTATTACTAGTTTTGGCCGCCCGTTGTTTATGTGTTATTCTAGTTATACTATTACCAGTTTTTACACCCGTGGTTTATGCGTTAATATAGTTATGGTATGACTAGTTTTAGCCGCCCGTTGTTTATGTGTTATTATAGTTATGGTATGACTCACTTTAGCCGCCCGTGGGTTGTGTGTTATTATAGTTATGGTATGACTAGTTTTAGCCGCCCGTTGTATATGTTTTTATAGTTATACTATTACTACTTTTAGCCGGTCGTGGTTTATGTGTTATAATAGTTATACTATTACTAGTTTTGGCCGCCCATTGTTTATATGTTATGATAAATATACCATTACTAGTTTTGACCGCCCGTAGGTTATGTGTTATTCTAAATATACTATTACTAGTTTTGGCCGCACGTTGTTTATGTGTTATTCTAGTTATACTATTACCAGTTTTTACACCCGTGGTTTATGTGCTAATATAGTTATAGTATTACTAGTTTTAGCCGCCCGTTGTTTATGTGTTATTATAGTTATGGTATAACTAGCTTTAGCGGTCCGTGGTTTATGTGTTATTATAGTTATGGTATGACTTGTTTTAGCCGCCCGTTGTTTATGTTTTTATTATAGTTATTGTATTACTAGTTTTAGCCGCGCGTGGTTTATGTGTTATTCTAGTTATACTAATACTAGTTTTGACAGCCCGTAGTTTATGGGTTATTATAGTTAATATGGGATTACTAGTTTTAGCCACCCGTGGTTTATGTGTTATTTTAGTTATACCATTACCAGTTTTTACACCCGTGGTTTATGTGTTAATATAGTTATAGTATTACTAGTTTTAGCAAACTGTGGTTTATGTGTTATTTTAGTTATTGTATTACTAGTTTTAGCCGCGCGTGGTTTATGTGTTATGATAGTTATACTATTACTAGCTTTAGTCATCCGTTGGTTCGCATAGGGGATTGACTGGGCACAGTAAAAGAAAAGTGAAATGCCACCCCACGTTATAAACACCTTTTCTTTCTTCCGTGGTTTCTGTAAGTCTCTCTCAGCCTCTTTAACTCTCTCTTTCTCAACCTTGCTTTCCTTGACCTACATCTAGTTAGATTACACCCTTCAGATTTATCATCTAGATAATCTATCAACGCCTTTAAGGACTACATTGAGCTTAAGAGAGTAACAAAAAGAACATCAATATGATATGTAACTTGTAGTAAGAAAAATGTTTTATCGATGTTATTACGACATTTTTACAACCAGGCGTGTTAATTCATGTTATTTTCCTTTCTTTTTTTTTGTTGTTTTCGACTTCTAGTTTGTTTGTTTGTTTAAGTGTGTTGTCATTGTTGGGGTTTCTTTCTTCGGTGTCTGTTAAGCTGCTTCTATTGGAACTTTTTAAAAAAAATTGTAGCTCTTTTTTCTGTCTGCTTTCTAGTCCTGCAATGGTGGATGGTTTTGCCGCTTCGTCGAAAATTTCTGCATTTGAGAATTTTTAGTTGGACTGTCATAACGGAGGGAGGGTGGTTGCTCTAACTGGTAATATTATAGACGGTCTTGTTAGGTTTCCTAAAACGTTTGAAGGTCCCTGTCTTTGAGTGTAACATGACGACTAGGAAGTCCACGACTTTCTTGTTGGCTTATAAAGTAATATTGAGGCCATCGTTTTTGAAAACTTGTGAACTTTTAGGACTTTGCCTCTTGATTCAATCAGAAAAAATTCAACATGGATGTAGGTTTATACTGAAACGATGGCGTGGCAACCACATTACAAAACCCACCAGAACTTAAGCTTACAATGGAGCGAACAAGACGGTTTTCTAAAAAGAAAATTCTTGTCATTTGACTTTTTCATACAGGATGAAAGACAAAGTGTGGGCTACTGCTTAGTTCAAAAGAAAGTTTAGTATCGAAAATATTTCTTAACATTTAATTTTTTTCCACATCAATCTAGATCTGTGTTGGCGTTAAGGTGAAAACCTTCTAAAATCTTCACTTTCAATAGCACGGGCGTCTCCTAGCCACGGAGTAAACACCTTGTACGTTATATCAACTCGAGAGTTTACTGTGTTTGCTGATAGACAATGTTCAACATCCTCCCAGTACCAGCTACAGGTAACAGGCCAGCTAGGAGGCCAAGCACCTTGCGTGACTGCGTCAGGCTACAGTCACTGGTCTGTTGTGTTGAAAATATCGTCTCCTCACTGGTGACTTACGTGGCTGCATGACCTGGACCACTGACACTGGTGTTATGATTCTATGTGAGCTATTGTGTCTTCAATAATGCATAGACTAATGTTGATTGCCGGGCTTGGAAGATGGATCTCGTGCTTGAGCTCAGGTATGATTGTAAAAATGTGACGTATACCGTAAGTTTTATTGTTAAAATCAACTTTTTAAATGTTTCTTCACCCAGATCCTTCCTGATATGGTTGCAGCTGAAAGGTGATATTTCACAAAACCCGGTGGATATCGGTCCTCGATAACGCGATGCACATTCAATCAGAAAACCAACTGACACATTTTTTATCAGTGCATCTTGTTGGTGCTTGGGGTGGAATTTAAAAGAGGCATAGCCACTTAGAAAGTGCAAGCAAGCTGGGGAAACAACAGAAACAGATTGCAAAATTGCATAATTTTTCGGACAACGAGGTTAAAATACCAAGGTAAACATGAAGGGAAGAAACTATTTATCAACCTAATGAAAGTCAAAGTAATGTATTCACACATTTTTCCATTGAAAGCTATTAATTTTACCTTACGGTTTTTAATTTTTATCGATTAAAAATTAAAAACAAAATCTGTTTAACTTTCTCTAAACAGTTATTGCGAATGATGCAATTGAATCAGCGTTCAGTTTCTATTGTTTAAAACTTACTAGCCGGCTAGCGCCTTTTATGACTGGTTAAAAAAAAATACAGTTAAAGCAACAGGTGTCAAAGACTCTGCTCAAAACTCATCTTTCAAACACTAAAACAATGCTGATGTGTAGTTCGTAGGTTAGGAGTCCCGCGATCTAGATCCACATTTACTTTTTTTTAACCCAGCATAGGTTAGATAATCGAAATCTGCTTGATTGTCATTTTTCTTGAAACCAGTCAAAAGAGTATTCAATCAGAAATGAAAGCCAGTCACAAATTGACATCTCAAAAATCTTTGTCTTTCTACAAATTCAATTAACAGAACAGCTCTATCATGCTTCTGTATCAAGTTCTAGCCGTTTGAATTTTACAGGGTTAGATCTTTTGAAATCTAAAACGAGAGAAAAAAAAGTTTTTAACGTTTAGACGATTATACAAAAGTGTTTACACCATAGCCACCATATCAACTATGAAAAAAAGAAAAAAAAGCAACATAAAACTTCAACATGAATTATGTGTGAAAACTGTTTAGAAAGTGTTTTATCGTGAATATCCAAACCAAAAAATTGACCACTTAACATCCACTTATCTTTAAGAGCCGAGCCGTTCTGCATACGACTCATTTGGATAGAATGCGAGACCATTATGTGTAAGATTGATTATAAATTCTCTTTTTCCGTGTCATTTTGATACCCTTAATTTTTGCTCATTAAAAATGTAAGATTTCACGTTCTACTTTTCGATATACCCTGGTATAAAGTTTGATCTAAATCTTCCGTCCCTTCTGTTATATTTTATGCTCCAGAGCCCCGTACACTAAGCAACAGTTTTAACGTGTCGTTTTGTGAAAGTTTAACTATTGAACAATTTATAGTATAACTCTAATCTATATGCTCTAGAACAGAATTTACCTACACCGTTTTTGCTTAGGTATTTGTTTTTGTTTTTGTTTTGCCAGCGCACCTTTCTAAAACGAAACTTGTTTTGTTGTGCACACAGTCAAGCATTTATATTGTGTGGTCTCCGAATATAGATCAAGACGTTGATGCTATCAGAGATTTAAATGTTCAAAAGAACCTCTCTCAAGCGTCACTTTTATTATGACATTTTTTTTTTATACAATATTCTTGATGCAAGCTTTAAAAATATACATGGTTCAATTTACATAGGTCAGTCTTCAGCCTTTCAAAGTAATTGTAAGAACGAATGAGATAATACCTACCAAAAGATAGTACAGAAGTAAAACAAATCAATGCTTTTTATGATGGAGATCGTAATAGATCACTTCCTTATATGACCGAGATGACTCGCAGATTAGGTTTATATTTATTTAGACCAGACTTCACATTTTGAAATATTATGTCCTTTTGTGTGGGATATTTAGAGATATTTCATTATATTTGACAAAAGGCCCGCTTCTTCCTTAGCGTCTGGTCTTGTCTGGTGTTCAGAATATGAATCTCAAATTTCCTCTTCTCCTCCCACGATATAATTATTTTGAGGGATAGAGAGGTGCCTATCTTTCTTCCGGCCCATAGGAAACTCCTTTAGGGGATGGGGTTTATACAAAGGAAAAAAAATGGAGTGAGAATGAGAGAGAGAGAGAGCGAGATGAGAGAGATGAGAGAGAGAGATAGAAACGGATGAAAATAGGAACAGAAATCGAGAGGCAATGCAAAAGAAATTAATATTGCAATAAAACAAAGAGTTAAGGACGGAAATTAAGCGATATAGGAAGAGGGTTTTAAAGATTTAGTATTGGAGCATGACTTTTGGTACCAACGCAAAACAAAAAAAGAACAATACATAGAGGCAAAACTTTAACCAAAATGAAATGACTTACGAAGATGAAATATATAATTTATAACTTTACATCTCTCTCTCTTCCTCTCATCTTGCCCCACATGGATGTATTGTTTCTTCTTCCTAGTCAAAGCCATTTCCCACAGTTTGAATAATATATGAACAGGGTCACCGAGACGTGGTCACAGAAACAAGATTGCCGTAAAAAACCCATAAACTGCCTGAGAAAATCCCCGTGCTAATGGAATCTACCCATCGCTGGTTTTTAGGCCAATTATGCAATTTTTTTATAGTTGCACTTTTAGAAAAAAAAGCTCCTTTTTATATTTCATTCACCTTTAATCATTTCAGGATAACAAAGACAATAGCAACGATCACATTGATTGACTTCCTTTAAAAAGTTTTAATTCTTAAACTGTAATTTATGTGTTTGTCTAATGCAAAGTTGAAAAATTGAAAAAAAAAAGGTCTGTGCTTTTAAATCCTACTGTAAGCCTGAGATACCAAAAAACTGCAGCAGCACAAAAGGGGGGAGGGGGGACAAACGAACGATGCGTACATTTTATAGCAAAGATAAAACGTAAACAGTAATCAAAAGAAAGACGCTGATACAAACTGGGGTAAAATGAGTTATTGTGAACAGAGATCAGGATTTATATTTAAGTTGTAATAAAGCATTTTAGACGAACAACTTCGATCTTTAACAGCCTCTTGGTAAAAAGACGATTGATAATATTTACAAAGAGCCGTAAAAAAACAAAAAAATCAAGTTTTAATGGCATCGGTCTTACAATTATAACCTCGCAAGAAAATTTCATAACAATGCTATTTACGGAAAACACTAGCGTTGCTGCAGTTCTATTTATTGAGAGTTGGAAGATTGTTTGCCAGTTAAAAAAAAAAATGTTGAGTCCAAATGCCTAAAACTGATTAAAAGAAGAAAATTTTGTTTTAATTGTATTATAAAAACGAAAAAGATAATATTTATTTTGTCACAGACAGCTGAATGTGAACTGAACTTAAAGAACGTACACGATCACGCACAACATAGAAACGAGTAACAATTTTTTTCTATCAACAGAGTAAAAGCAAACTAAAAACTCAAACTGCTTACAAATCAACTAACAGAAAACCATCTAAAACCTTCCCTGAACTATATCAGATCCAACCCTGACATAAATGAAGATATTCGTATCTATAATTACAAACAAGTTTAGAATTTGACACAAAAAAGAAACATTTGCTTATTTGTTTCTCCTAATAAGAGACAATTTCTCGCAACCTGTTTGATAGGACAACGTGAATTTGACGAGAATTGGATACGTTCAAAAACTTTCACTTTCCTGAGCGTCCATTTTGTGAAATCTGAATAAAACCAAACCAAAGTTTATGAAATGTGCATTTTAAAAAAAAAAATATTTCTTCAGATTATTGGAGGTGAAATCTACTTTGAAAATCCATCTTCGTAGGATTAAATTAAAAGTTTGTGACATCCGTTTCAATTGCACTCGATGCAAGCGAGACAAACAATTCGACGTTTTCTTGTTTTCTTTTTCCTTGAGGATTAAATAACTTTTTTTAACAAAAAGCAATTTATGAGTCCGTCTCCTCATCTAAAGTGCAACATTACCTCTAAAACTGCACTCAGAAAGAGTTTTAGAACAGCCGATAAAACGTGTGTTTTTTATCCTATTCTTAACAAATGATAGACAACCACATCAGACACAAGAACCTAAAAAAGAAAAAAAAAAAGAAATAATCTCCCAGTGATCATCTGCAAATGTTGGCATGATTGATTCCTTTTTCCCAAAATGATACATTATTAAGGATCACCGCCCACTTTGAACACAAAATACCGCATCTCTTTTGATAGATTTCAAGGTGTGTGTAAATTTGTAGCTCATATGGCATCATTTTTCAATTTTTTTTCAGGTCTTGAGATAGAAGATAATCTTCATTAGACATTTAGATATCACTTTTATCATGCTGAGTACAGTTTGGATTATTTCAAAGCCATTTAATGTAATACATATTGCACTTCCAGTAGTTAGGGAGCCATATAGGATCCATGTCACTGAACTAATATCTAGCCTCGCAAAAAATGGAGTGTGTTTTAGAGATGTAAATATCACTTTTAGAGTTTCTTGCAAAGCTGGATTAGTTATTATATTTTCAAAACAATCAAAAGGTTTTTAACGCATTTCCGTCATAAAATGATTTTCTGGTCTCTCTGTCTGTTACACTAAAGAGTGTTGTCCACTTCATGTGTTACAAATCATGCAATACTGCTTTGTCAAGGTTTTGGGTGCCGAAAACGACGTTAAGTATGATTGTTAAGACATGAATTAACCTAATAATATCGCGGAACGAGATGGGAGTTCCTACCCTTTCAACCTTCAGAAAGAGGCACTTAAAATATTAATTCACCTCGCGCCTTGCTCATTAAATAGTAGACTTATTTTTTATCTAAAGGTCTATTTCAAGTCTCTCGATATAATCCAAATAAAAAAAAAAAGCAGTTTAATCTTTTTCCGGTTAAAAATTGGATTTTGAAAATGCTATGGGGTGTAAAGAGTCTACAATGCCTTTTGAGAAATATTAATTTTGTACTTCCTTTGTTTTGTAGAATTCCATTGAGACAAATGCACGTGTTCGGCCTATGCAATCTGTCTTAGTCGAAGCCTTTGTTTATCTGTTGGCGGAGGGAAGTTGGTTCACCTGCACCGTCAATTGATTGAAACATTTCTTGGCTTGGGTTTTGTGATAAAAGCGGATGACACGTTGGTTTGTTTTGTTTTAGTGCAAGCAGGTGGAGATAACTGACAGTGCTTGACGCCACGGATTACAGGCTGGTCCAAGTGCAAGCTGTGAAACATGAGAACTTCAAAATGCTGAAACACAAGGAAAAAATAGTATTTGACTTAGTTCCAAATAATTACATAGCCATGTGTCTAGGAATATTCTAGAACGAACATGCCTTGAATAGCAACTATAATAAATTATATGATTTCTATTACAGCAAACAAAAAAAAACTCTATTATGTTTCTCTCTTTAGTTATAGCTCTTTGAAGTTGTCAGGGGAAGGACTTGTCAATTTTCAGAAAGCCTTGGCAACCACATTAAATAAGATTTAACACTTAAAACATTAGATTTCAACATGACTCAGGTGTGAAAACTGTTGCGAAACGGTTTTAAGATCAAATTTCAAATTATTAAAATAATAAGGATTTTGAACAATAATTTAACTTTGAAAACATATATTTCAAATTGTAGGCTGTGCGACTTCCGATTCATTTGGATAGGATATGAGACAATTCTTCTTTTTCAATCGCTAGCTAAAAACATAGCGTGATTTTTTTAAACATTATTTATGTTTTATGAATTGAGCTTGAAAAAAAATATCTAGGATTGCGATAAAAAATCGCTTTTGGTGCTCTGAAAGTTTGCTTGTTTTAAGTGCATAGTTAGGTCTGTAACTAGAAACAGTTATTGTTGTCCGTTTGTTTCTTTCACGGCTACAGAAACAGTTTGATAAAAAGATGTAGACAAACGTTTTATTCTCTCTTGCTGACATAGTAGTGTGACGCGTTTTTAATGCCAATCAGTCGATAGAGTGCTTAAGAAGACCGATAGCTCATGCCATAACGTTTCACTCCAGTTGGCGCAGGGACAACAATCCTGGTAGTTAGTGTTGTATGCAAGTGTATTCGATATTAATAATCCCTTTCCCTAATAGTTCAGGCAGTGCAAATTCATAAATATTTCACATCAAGTGCTTATCATAAGTGTAACATATTTTAGATACCTATAAAAAATTCCGTTTACAAAACGGAACAGACAAGTAGGCGTTTAAATCACAATATTTGTCGACCTTTTTGCTCATTGTACTTGGGTACTTTGCCAGGTCAAACAGTTCATAAAAACAGTATGCGTTTGAGGGGGCGGTAAACAACGCCGAGTGTTATATGACGCAGGAGAGAACAAAATTCCAAGATGATGGAACTCTATGATGTCCTACCCGAGACAGTCAGCGCGACAGCATCAACAACACGGTTTGAACCGGTAGCTCAAAATGAAGTAAACACAGGTTTTGAAAATTGAAGATGCTTTTATTACCTTTACAAAACGATACCAGATTTTTGTGGCATTGTTTTAGAAAGTGTTGGAAATTTTGTAGACTTCCAAATTATTAACGGAAAGCTTATCTTGTACAAAGAGCGAAATCTAATTGCGTAGTTGGTTTGTTGTTGGGTTTCGTTTTTAAAAACCCTGCTATTTTCTCTTTATTTCTTCTGTCTTTATGTCTGCCTATCTGTTTGTCTGTCTGCCTGTCTCACTCTATCTCTCTCATTCGTCAACGCCCCCTAATCATCCATGCACAAACTAAAGACAAACATCCATGATAGTCTCAGTGCAGAATTCGGGGGATTCCCCTACCTGACAGACGATCTTGTGGCGTGTAGACTGAACTAGATAAAGCTATCCGGAGTTCTTCTCCCTAAACTCTTTCCATCTATTCGCTAACTCCAGGCGCTCTGCTGGCACTCACAGTTTATTGTAGATCAGTGTCAAACTCAGCTGCCAACGTAACCAGATAGAACTAGAACTATGTTGATAGTCGGTGCCGATTGGTTTACGCGGTTAGGAGAAATATGTTGTGTTGGCGTACAACAATGATTCTTGTATTTGCTCAAAATTCTTTTCGTTTCCTGTTTATGCAACTATATCACCAAACTACGCGGTTGAATCCAGGCACTAGCAAAAGGATAAAACAAAACAATATTTATAACAACGAAATTGTTTATAACTCCAACTCCTTTTCGAAGGAACGAACTTACTTAACGCACAGCTCATATCTGATTGCGTAACTGCGACTTTTATGATTAGAAACAACTGTAACAACCATTAACCTGAAACGTATAATACATAGGAAATAATCTAAGAAATTGCAGTTTTTTAACATTCTATGATAGTATGCTCAGTCATCAACACAAAACCATTGCTTCTCTTTGTGTTCTCACTGACAATTGAAAATGTCAAATCAAAGACTAAGCCAGAGAAGATGGATGTCACAAACACCAGAAATAA
>BMAT01006998.1:29882-41246 GCA_019649035.1 Elysia marginata
CACACAGCAACCAGTCTGCATGAGCAAGATGTTGCTATCTTCACATGGCAACCAGTCTGCATGAGCCAGATGTTGCTATCTTCACACAGCAACCAGTCTGCATGAGCCAGATTTCGCTGTCTTCATATTGCAAGACCTTGGTATTTTTAACTATGCAACTTTATGAGTTCCTAAGCATTAAATTGTTTGAAATCATCAAAGTTTTGTGGAAATATTTCAAAACTTTTATTTGGTTTAAAGTAAAGAGAAAAAAAGGAATAAATCAACTTTTTAAAGGCATTTTGTAAAATATCAATTTACTCATTTTGATTGGCCACAGAACATGATCTTTCATTTTATTTACAGTAATTCTCAATAATAAAATTCACTTTAATTGTATATGATTTAAAGTTCTATTTTTCTGATTATTTCTTGTTTTTTGTTGGTTTTTTTTTTTGCACCAGGACCTTCTAAATCCTTTTATAAGTAAAGCTCAAATCATCTTTACCCTTCACACTCCCCTGATTCTCCACAACTGTTTGACTTCTTAAATCTGTGTACTGGCCTTGGGACAGGATCCAACTCTAAAGCAACTCTGATCAACCCCTCCTTTGTTCCTCAGCACCATCTTATTCTTTCATAACCCCCACACTTTCATCTGCTCTGTTTTTACAGTCCTGATTCTCTTCGAGATGCTCATGTTTGTGGTCTCATTGAAATCTATGTGTATGTGATCCTCTGATGTTGTATTGTTTGTACTTATACTGGTGATGCGACAATAAAGACGATGATAATAATATTTATTCTTTTGTCCAATATTAATAAGTTGTATGGCTCCTGTTGTATCACCTTTGGAAGCTTCAGAGTATTTTTCCTTTGTGTTTTGCCTGTGTTGATGCTGAGACATGAAATAACTCAAGATCTAGTGAAGATGATTTGAATTCTTCTGTTGTTTTCCAGGTTGCTGTACTCTCTCATACCGTTACGCCCGACAGACACTAGACAGGAAGTACCCAAAGAGCTCTATGGACCCTCCATGGTGGTGCTTACTCTCATAGCTTTACTGCTCTACCAAATGAAAACCGCAGATCATAGAGTGGTAGGTTGTTGGGTTTTTTTTTTTGTTATCGTAGTTATTTATCAACTTTGGTATTTGTTGTTTGTTGACTATAGGATAAGAGGTGAGCGGTGACCCAGTTTGTTTTTTAAATAAAAATGTGTTTATTAGAGGCTTCCTTTAAATCTTGATATAAAATGCAAGTGGGTACCAAATCTTGATGTCCAGATGTGAATCTAGATGGTGTTTTATCTTGATAAATATAAAATCTTGGGGTTTTTTTTCTAAACCATGTTAGTTAAAATACTTTGACATGTTTGCACTTCATAATGTAGTGTTTTTTTAATCTTTTATGTTTTTCACCAATAAAATAGCAATGTTGAGGCATTCAAAGTAACCAGTTTTGTGTGCTAGTCTTGTTTCTAAATCTACTTAACTTTCCTTCAACACGGTGATGACCAAAAAAAACAGAAAATAGTCTCTTTAATTTTTTTTAAATTTTTCTTTTGAAATTTTAGGTGTAGGCAAGAAGGTAGCAAACAAAATTCAGCCACAGGACCCAAGTTTGTACATAGTGATATGTTTTATTTTTAGGAGGAAGGCACTCTGATCGGCTCTGCATTTGCTGTCTGCTTCATGTACTGGCTTGGTTCCTCAGGCCTTGTCTGGTTCGTGGCATACGTGTGCGAGGTCAGAATAGCAATCCTTCAGATCCTGTCTATGATGGTGAGGATTCCCCTCTTAAAAGCAACTCTTTCTTGCTACCTTTGTGCAGCCCAGTCAGGTTGTTTCAGAACCCACAAAACAAAATTTTGATTTTTCAAAATTTAAATGATCAATGTGTATTATAAAAGGGGGATAAATTTGATAATTTGAATTATAGTTTGAATGAAGGAGATATTTGAATTATCCAGATTTGAATCATGTGGATTCAATTGTAAATCTAGAGGTAATTTTTTCACTCACTATAACTAGAATGCTAGTTTGTTTTGAAAGCTTATTACTATTGTGCTGCAGCTTGAGAAAGCAGGTTGTCTCAAATCACATTTTATTGAATATTGAAGTAAAACAGCCATGTTGTTATGTTTTTGTCAGTCAAAATACTTTTCGAAGTTAAGTTATGGTAAAAACATAGCATTTGTGAGAGGGCCTTTCTTAAATTAAAACCTTAAATTACAATATGGACTCAATTTTCATAATAATTATTTTCATTTGCTTTTGTACGTGGTTTTGCTGAAAGTGAAACTCATAAATTGAAAAATTCGAGGAGTTGATTTGGACACATTCCTTAGAATTTTGTTATCGCCATATCAGTAACGACGTCTTTATTTATGTTAATCTTACCTGCTTCACACATAATCACATTTTTTTTTCGACTCCAGATCTTTAATCTACCACTTGATTTTTTTTATATTCCTACAGGGCTATGCTCTTTTTGGTCACTGTATTGTTCTCTTCATGGGAACTGTTTTTCACACCGGGCATGACCACATGTTCTTCTACCTCCTATGGGCAATCATTGGCGGTCTTTCTACACTGAAAATGGTCAAGAGCCCTTATTTTTCTTTCTTTCTTGTTTCTAGTGATTGTCTTGTGGCCTGTCCAAATAAGTCAGATTTTCAAAATTTTTTTTTGAAAAAAAAAACAAACCACCCTTTAAAAGTTTGTATGTTCTTTTTATTGATTGCATCGTATTTAAAGGAAATTTTGATAATTTGATGCAATAATAAGGTTTGGAAGCTCAGCAAAATGCATTTTTCATATATTATATTACCACCATGTAATGTAAAAATTGCAATTTACGACTCATTTGGATTGGTCTCCAGCCATTTATTACATGCCTGGTATAAATAAAATAATCCTTTCAAAGAATATGCACAGAATTTTCAATCAAATCCTCAAATAGATATGAATATTCATTCTATTTTGGCCTACTCTGGTGAAAAAATCCTCCAGAGTTAAAAGTTTCTCTTCATGTCTGCTTTTAAAATAATCCTTTGAAAGAATTTTTTTTTTCCGTTCGTTTCTTTGCAATTTCTGAATATGTCATTTCACTGCAAGTGTTAACTTTACCACCTTATATGGAAAATGACGATGGCAATATACTACACTGTAATTGTCTATATTTGCTTGGTTTTATTTTTCTTTCTGCAGGCTGGCATCATTATGTCAAGAACAAGAGGGCCAAAGCAGCGCCTGTTTGTTACAGGAACAATAGCAGTTCTTCACATGTTCTTCTTGCTTTACTTGCATTTTGCTTACAACACCTTTGTCCAAGGTGGGAGTTCAACACATTCACTATTTTTTCGTTTCATTTCTTTACTTTTAAACTGTATATAAGTATTTGGAGATGTCAGGCAAAATATAGATACTTAAATTTCAGCAAAACAAACAAAAATCTCAAGCAAGTTTTCAGAGCGTTTTTTTTTTTAAATTATTTTTTTAGCTTTTCTTTTGTTTAGCTGTGTGATCAAATGGACTAAAATAAATAAAATCTCTTAAGCTTTATAATTTCTGTAAAATACTAATGTCTCAGAGCGTCAAGCTGTTCTATGTGAAAAAAAATTTGTTGTTGAAAAGTCATGATAGGAAGCTAATTGTGTAAAGTGAGGAAAAGAATACAAATTAAAAATATAGACAGTCATATAACTTAGTGTTGAACGATAGTCCTAATTTATAAAATATGAAATGGAAGACGTCAAGTGAAGCTGAAGTTTCTATTTTCATTACCATCAAATCTCATCTTGTTGTTTGAAATTGTGTAACCATTCTTCACCTGTGAAAGTAGCAGTATCACCTATAGTTCTAAATTACAAACTTTTGCTTTCAATTTCAGAAATCTCTGATGCTCTGCATGATAACTTAGTGCCTGCACCGGTATCGGTCAATTTGAACATCGAGGTGCCGAGTAATGATGGTGAGTTTCATGGTTCTTCATAGATTGGGGAGTTGGAGGCTGTTCTCTTCTGGCTCTTAGTGTTAAGGAACATGGATATTGGAGATTGTTTATGATATGCACACTTTCATGTATTCAAATACTGTTTGTATAGGCTAAAAAAAGTCAAAGAGTCATTTATTTCTAGAAAGGTGATTATCTCATTTTTAAATTTTTTTTTTTATGTGTGCTGAATTTGTTCTTCCTCAGTTCTTCAAAATACTTATAAGGAAATTTCATGTAGGATTAAGATGAAAATTATTTAGTCAATTAATTTAACCAATTTTTTATTATCTATCTCAATTTTGCGCAACATCAGTATTTCATTTCTAACTTCAGCTAAATTTGTTTTCCTATTTCAGTTCAAGCCGCAACCTAGACAACTCAAACCAGTTTCTTTATGTTCAGTATTACAGACTCCGAGCATATTAGCAGGGTATAACTGGAAAAGATCTGCAGTAGGGAGGGTGCAGTGGATAATTCAAAGTAAATTATTCGTGTGGTTTTGCATCTCTCTCAGTTTTCATAAAACTATTGTTCTAAGTAATAAAATTAGCAGATCGAAGAGGGCTTAGGGTGGAAGTGGCAGAAACAGGTTTGGTTTTGGTATGGTTTGAACCATCAACTTGTAATAGTTTTGGTTCCCACTGCCTTGCCTCTCAAAGAAACATAGCTTTTACCATGTTGCCACTATGTTTTTTGAAAAAAGAATTTCATGGCAAGGTTTTTGCTTAGCCTCTTTAAGCAATTTGCTAACTTGAACGAAAAGATCCAAGTTGCACCAAACATAACCAGCAAATAAGTAAGCACACCAGCACTTTGCTTTATATCGATCAAATACAAAGATCAAACTAAGATTTGTGTTCAAATTATTACAGAAAGAGAGTTTATCTCAATGGCTACATCAGGGACTGGTCTAAAAGTTTAGATGGTTTAGTCTTGTGGGCTTTGATTCATTTAAAAATACTCATGTCATAGTGAAACAAAATAAGCAATGATCTGTACTGAATTGTCAGTTAGGCTCCCAAACTTGAAAATTTTAGCAGAGTTTTAAAGTATTCTTACCCTTAGCATCATGTTGTTTGACCTGTACTTAACATCTTGAAGTTTTCCTGTTATGGAGGAGGAATAAAGTGAAAGTTCATTGTTCAAACTCAAGTTAATTCATCGCTGTATTGAACTGATTTCGTGTTTTAATGAACTTGGGAAGTGTGTGCAAAGGGCTTCTGAGTTGAATGAAAGTAACACATTACTTGAAATTATTTCTGTTTTCAATTTCATTGTCATCTGCCAGCATTAATTGCTTGGACGCAGATAGCTCCTTTTTTCAGCCCAGTAAAAAACATTTATTTGTATGATTACTTTTTACCTAAGTTAACCGCTAAATTTTGAAATTTTCACTGAGGAACAGAAAGTTTTCATCTTGATTGTTAACTTCTCATTTATAATCAATATTTATAAATAACCTAAGCCACATATCTTTTTTTTTCTTCTCTCAGTTCTGTAAATTCATGAATGATATCAACGTTATTTTTTGTTTTAAAGAGAAGAGTAGCTTGTGCCATTGATGTTATAGAGCTGCCTTGAAATATTATGGCAGTCATTTAGGACATGAGGGTCACATAGTGTTCTAGATACTATATGTGGTTGACGATCACATAGCGTTCTAGATACTGTATGAGGTTGAGGATCACATAGTGTTCTAGATACTGTATGTGGTTGAGGATCACATAGTGTTCTAGATACTGTATGTGGTTGAGGATCACATAGTGTTCTAGATACTGTATATGATTGAGGATCACATAGTGTTCTAGATACTGTATATGGTTGACGATCACATAGTGTTCTAGATACTGTATGTGGTTGAGGATCACATAGTGTTCTAGATACTGTATGTGGTTGAGGATCACCTAGTGTTATAGATACTGTATGTGGTTGAGGATCACATAGTGTTCTAGATACTGTATGTGGTTGAGGATCACTATAGTGTTATAGATACTGTATGTGGTTGAGGATGAGTCAGGATCAGTATCAGTTCTGTTTTCTCTCTGGCCAGGAATTCGCTGGCTTATTCCCTGAAACAGTTTTTTTCCTTTTTTCATCTTCACCTATTTTTTTTTTTCAATTTCTTATTTTTTGATCACAAATGTAAATAAGAGAATGTTTCTCCGAATTTCAGTGTCTGTATTTTTGAAGTTTTAGAGAAAATCAACAAAAACTACTAATTTTTTTTTCTTTTTGACTATGTTAATAGAAAAACAAATGATATTTTGACATATCACAATTTTAGCAACCTTTTATCAATATATTTTGTGTTCATTTCTATATTAAAAAATCAAACAAGAGGGGTAACTCTAATTTCAACTAAAGTGCAAAAACTGTGTTTTGGAAAACGGCTCCTCAATTATAAGTTTTTGAATACTTGACATAAATCAAGGTATTGTTTCTACTTAACACTGAAGCCATAATGTGAAAAGTGGTATGTAATTTTTATTTTATGCCTTGAAAGTGTATTCTTGTTTGCTTTTTTTAAGGGAGCCTTTATCTTACTTAATTCATTGGATGCCAAGTGAACACACAAAGCTTGTAGAGGGTTATCTCATTCTATTAAGTACTTGTGGTGATGCTACTTATTTCTTTTTAAATCATGATTGAAGATTTATATGCATGGGTATTGTTGCCAATAAAAACCATACCTTTATGTAGATGTTTTTTTACTTCTATGGAATCGTGTTGGGAAAAAGAGTTGCATGTTTTTGTTTTTTGTTTTTTTTTTTAGTGAGCAGCTGTCTTTGTATCTTGAATGAAATGTTTATTACATAAAAATACATGTAATCTAACATTTTGGACAGAAAACTTTAAAGACAAGATTTTATATAGTTTAAAACAAACAAGAGCAAAAATACGGACACGGAGGCACTACAATATTTGATGAAAAGAAACATGTTGAAATGAAATATTCTTGTTTATTGGAATTTGTAAATTCTTAAAGTTAAACACATATTAAAAAACATTTTACATGCTATAAAAATGTTAAGTTGAAGCAATCCCTCATAACAAGCCTGTTTCAAACCTGAGGAACTGAACTCACGGATGTTCTCTTCATTCAGAACAGCTGTGGGAGATTTATTTCTTAAAGGTTTTACTCCTATTGAAAAAAAAAAAGCCACATGTGGTTCATTATAGTTCTACATTTATTAAAGTTGAATCCTTTGGCTTGCCAAGAATGATCAAGCCAATTTCAACATTGTTACATCTGATATTACGTTTTCCCCTCTTTCGTTTTCTTACCACTACATGTGTTTTGACTTTCTACTTCATTGTAAATTATCCAAGTTGAGATAGATGGCAATATCGACATTGCCTAAGTGAGAAATTAGATATACGTTTATTTTGTTTGAGACAACAGGAAGATGCACTCAAATCGTTTAAGCTGATGCATCATCAGTCAGAAAAGTTTTTTTCCCCTATTTTTTAGTTGTAAACACATAGTTAATGTCATCCATACTTGGCAGTTCAGTTTTCCTATGGGATGAAGTCATTCTTAGAATGCGGGATTGCTTTATAATATTTTTTAAACATTATAAACAAGAACTTTTGTATTTGTAATGATATTGAACCTTATCCCATTAAATCCTAATTTCTACAAGATGCTAGCTAAAGAGTTGTGTACACCATGTCAAAAAAAATAGTTTTAGAAATAAATAGTAAAATATTGGTATTCATGAAAACAAAAAATTTAATCATCAAATTCTGTGTAATATCAAATAACTGATTAATGCCAAAAAGTAAAGGATTATGTAAATCTAGCTTGTTAAATACAAAACCATCTCATAGACATAATATTAGTTTTATTGTTAGTTTATCACTACTTACACAAAAAGCCTTTCTTTTTTACCTCTAAAGATAGAATGGACATGGTAAAAGTCAACAAGTTATTGAGCAAAGATTTGCAAAATAAAAAAAAACTTTCTACAAGAAGGCACCTTGAAAAGTTTCATTGAGATATGAAATAAAGCATATATTTCACAAAGGGTTGTTGCCTTCCTTTAAAATCCTATTAAAAGGAAATTATGATGGGCATAGTTCTTGTTTTTGTTACAGAAACCGTTTAACTTGTTCAGATCTTTAATTTAAATGCCATTTACTTCATTTAGTATACATTTATGTCTTGACCGCTGTGTCTTTTGTCCTCTCCTAGTTGCAAGTATAGAAAATTGAGCAAAGCTTGATAATAGTCTACAAAAGAGAATAAACTATATCTAAAGTAACTATCCATTACTTTTGTCTATGGCCACTCTAAAATTTCTGAGTTGCTGCTACTGTTGTAATTTTTTTATATTGGCTTCCATTATGCTTCTTCAAACAAAAAACTGTGTAAAATTATAATATACGGGACTGGTTTCCAATGATTATAAAGTAAAGAAAAACAAAACAAACAAGAGTCTTATGATTGGGGGGGTTCTTCCAAATTCACATTTCTAACATCATACTGTTGGAGAAAAACTTAGACATAGTATTAATGGTTATCCTTCATTTGACTTGACTGTTTTAACAATGTCATGTCAGAGAGTTTGAGCAAGAATAGCAAAAATTAAGTCAAAATTGGTCAAACCACTGGTGTTGAAGCTATTGATTAACTTTGTTTTATGGTGAAGACCCGGTTGACCATAGTTTTTAAACATCAGGACTTTTGAATGAGAAATATTTTGAATTGAGCCTCAAGAAAATTATAAAACTTGTTCAATGAAAAGCCTGAAGTTATAAAAGTTCAAGATGAGAATTAAAATGATAGTAGATCAAAACTTGGAAAGAATGTAGTTTAACATATTTCATTTATGGTTTTTTTGTAAACAACAAATTTTAGTACCATCTATTCTTTTCTTTAGATGATCTTCTCTTAACTTTTTCAATGTATTCACTACAAAATATAATTACATTCCTGAAATATTCTTTTGTAAAATATTACAAACTGACGATGGTAAAAAGGAGATAAGCTGTTACAAAATAACTGTTCAATGACATATTAAATTAGATGTAAATAACAAATGTTATACATGTATCAAAAGTATGAAGATGTTTAAAGTTATGTACAATGAACCGCAATGACATCTATTGGTCATAGATAAGTTAAAAAAACATTCTGATTCATGACACTTGTCAATGAAAGAGTTGAAAGCACATACAATATTTTAGGAGGCATTTAGGGGGCTGTTTTTACTCAGCTTCAGAGTGTTAATAAATGTCAAAAGAGATTAAAACCTCAAAAACTTAGTTCACTGATGTCAAAGTCAAAATTTCGTACAAAAAAAGCAAGCTGTAAGTCTATGAACACATCAGTTGAATAAACAGAATTGATGCAAAACAAACAGACATGTTATGAACAAAACATTGACAAAAATACCTAATTTAGTAATTATTGCTCAAAAGCAAATATTGAAATCAAGAGCTCTTCATTCACCCAGGTGAATGGACTTCAGATTCGATTATATTATAGACTTAAGGTATTATTGAACAAGAAGGCAATTGATGTAAACACAATTGATTGATTGATTGAAATTTTTACAAGCCCATTACATCATTAACGATGATCTCAGGGCTTGATGTAAACACAAGGCTTACAATTTTATAGTATACCAAAAAAAAAAATCAGACAAATCAATTTGAACATCTACATTATACTGGCAATTATATCTGTCTTGATTACAATAAATACCACAGAATTTTTGGGTGTTGACTTCCAAAGAAGGGCTGCTACTCTTTTTTTACCTCCAATCTTATTGCCTGCACTTAAAGAATTTTATCTATGATGTTGGTACTGAAGTTAAAAAAAATTTTGATTCAAGGCGGCCAGTCATAGCTTGTTTCTATCTCCAGTTAGCCAATTTAATATACAGGGATCTGTCTCATCCCATAGTCATCTATCCATCTCCATTGATCTAAAATGACACTGGATCTGCTGTCAGTGTAAGATTTTCCTTTCTTTCTGAGCATAAGACTTAAATTGGTACATTTTATACTAAAATGTAGAAAAACGAAGCTAGAAATATGTTAAGCTAAATGGATGGTATGGTAATATGAACCAATATACATACATGTTCAAAATTTCATCACCATTAGATTGAGATTATCACAAAAGCAATGAAACATTACCCCCTGACTTAGAGCAGAGGGTGCAACACAAGGAGGGTTTCCATTTTGAGACCAGAGTCCTGTATCAGTACATGAAGAGCATTTATATAGGCTAATCATAAATCATCCAAAACCATTCCGTGTTTAACCCTTTCGTGACGTAAGGTAGGTCAATGCCCATGACAAGGCAATTTTGGTTAGCCATTGCGCTATCTTTTATCTATGAGCCCTCTATAAACCTGTGGGTCATGGCTAACACTGAAAATCGGTGATTTTAGGACGTGCGGCGTACGTGGGGACGGCATCTTGTCACAAAAAAGTGGACGTACGTTATACGTCACGAACAGGTTAAGTCGACTTAAAAATAAATTGTCTTAGTTTATTTGCCTCGTTCAAATACTTTCTCAGCCTTTATTTTAATCTTTTACCGCCATTTCTTTACACTACAGTGATATTTTTTAAATTATGTAGACATGATGTGATTTGAAGATTATCTTTTCATAGCACTTACAAACACAAACAAACAAAAAAATGGCTGACCATCACATTTTTTTCCTAAAGCAAACCTGTAAATCAAATTAATAGTATTTAAAGCACCTACTAAAAACCTAATATATAATGTAAAATGTAAGTGACTGGGGTAAATGTTTGTTATCACAAATCATCCCACTTTTTCTTTGACTGCCACAAAGTGAAGGAAAAATACCATGGCTTTAGTTAGATGGCCTAAAGCAAATTAATGTTAGAGTTACATACAATTATGGGGTTTCATAAAAAGGAGCTTCACTCATTTATTCTGACATAACTTTACTGATTGAGAAAATATTTCCTATCATCATTCTACCAACATTGCAGGGGTCAGTCAACACATGATCATAGACACCAACATTTAAAAAAAAACTTCAGACCTATTTTTAAAAGTTTGACTGATTCCTACCAGAAATATAATCTTCAACAACACATTAGTTTTTTCCCTTTAATTGTTACATAAAATGAAATCACACACCATATAACGAAAAAACAAATAGATTTTTTTTTTACTTTCAAAATTAGAGACAATTTTTAAACTCGGCTCTCTGAAAAATGCTCCATTGATTTCTGTATATTGGCTATTTTGAAACAAAAAAAAATTAAACTAGTATACTATTGGTACATGAGAATAATATAAGAAAAATGTGATCCTGGAGTCAGTACCCCCAAAAATATTGTTAAAAGCTAACTGCTAACATAAATGTATAGTGGATGAAAATCAATGCATTAT
>BMAT01006998.1:80487-96969 GCA_019649035.1 Elysia marginata
ATTGGGTATTATTGTCCACCTTTGGGCCTGCTATTGTAATTTCCAAGTTTTTTTGTAAAGCCTGATATCTTACTGTTGCTCATACATGCGTGTGCGAAGCGGGAACTGTACATCCCAATCTCTTAGAAGTTGGCATGAAACTTATCACTGGCTAGCCCTAAAGTCTTGTCGTGCTTTGGAGACACCAAACACTAGTACTTAAACATACAGGCTAGCGCAGTGCAAAGCTTCACTAGCAGGCCTGGCAAGGTTACCTTGCGCGTGATATTATTATACTGTACTAGCGTCTCCTTGCTTTCATGAACGGGCCTACGCCGAGCTCGAGGCATAATCAGTGTTCACACTAGACCTTCTGCAATAGTGGGCGCAACTGACACTAAGAAATCGGTTATAAAACCTTTGAATATGAGCAAAAAAACCAGAAGTTCGAGGTATATTCTACATGTTTGGGGTGAAAAAACCGCTGTTTTTACTCACCCTGCTGCCGCAAAATGGTGATTTTAGGTCACAAAAATGCTCAAATCACTTATTTTTTGTGCTTTTCATACAGAGCAATGGTTGAAGCATCTGAAAAAAGCAGTTTTGAATATTCGGTTATCCGACCCCTAAATGGTCATTCCAGGTGCCGCCCCCTTGAGAGAACAGTGATAATCACAAACCTAAATTATTTCCATAATTTGCAGATTGTACTTCTTTCCAACTAATAAAATGAAAAATATTACGCTTGTCTGTTGTAAGGGGGAAGTGGGGACAATGGTAATCATAAATCTTCTTATGTATCAATTTACATATTTAGCAGATTCTACTTCTTTCTCATTGGTGCAGAAAAAGTAGTTCAATTTGTCCATCATTAAGTGTATGGTCTTAACCATGAATCTAATTTTCAAACAGTACATTCACCCAAGTGACTCACACAAACTAGGCCAGGCAGAGCTGGTATGTATTGACGAGGCTGCTGCTATCCCGTTGCCCCTTGTCAAGAATCTTCTTGGCCCGTATCTTGTCTTCATGTCCTCGACCATCAACGGGTAATTTGTTTTAATTTTTTCCTTCACCATCTTCACTGTTTCCCATAAACTTTTGGTATTTTCTTATGTTAAACTTTTTTTTATGGGAAAAGTAATGATTAACTGTAGAACCATGACAAGAAAAAATATTGAAATAATAATTTCGCTGTAAAATTTTTGTTGATTTCAATATAACTATATAAGAATGGAACGAAAAATTCAGGAATTCTCGATATTGAGACATTTTTACACCTCCCCGCACTCCCCTACTGTTGTTATGTTACTTTTTGTGGGGCAGCTGGCTCAGTGGTTTGTGCGTGGGACTCAGCATTCAGCGGTTACAAGTTCTATTCCCAACCACGGCTAGTGTTGTAACTGTCTTGTGAAAGCAACATATCCATACTTTCATCTGTCCATCCACCTGTAAAATGGCTTTAGGCAAAGTTTGAAATTTGGAGGGTGCTAGTATTTGAGCACTTATCAAGTCCTGTAAATTGGATACTTGTTTAACCCAAACTATTGCATGCCTTTTATCTTATATATACTGGTAATTTGAATTTCAGATAGTTCAAAGTTAAATTATGTTCCTATTTTTATTTCCTATACTGAATGGATAGTAAGTCAATTTGAATTATGTTCTGTTATTATCCTTTCTGTGGAAAAAAAAAACCATTAAAGCTGTGCACAAAGGCTTACAGGTGGAATTTATATTCAACAGCTTTGTTTTCTTTGAAATTTATGTATAAATAGATGTCCTACAACCAATCAAAATTAGATTGTACCCACCACTCCTTTGTATTTTAAATCAAAAGAAAATCCTGTGTCTTTACAGAAAATTTATACAATTTCATGCGATTTTTGTTTTGTTTTGGAAGTTCTGAGAAATCTGTTGTTTACAACAACGCCTTATAAAGGAAAAATTGTGACCCTTGACCTATGTGGACTTATTTGCAAAAGAGATTTAGAACACAACCCTAAACATAAGCTGCCTGTCCATCTTTTTTGGTAGGTATGAGGGCACTGGGAGATCACTGTCTTTGAAGCTGGTGCAGCAACTGCGTCAACAATCCAGCACGTTTGGCGGAAGTGTGAAAGAGGCGCGGCTTGCGGCAAACATGACAAAACAAGGGGCAGACAATTCAGCTTCCTCTGGTAAAGATTTTTCATGTTTTATTTGTCATCCATTATGCAGGCGTAATATATTCCAGATTTTAAAAATTATAAGAGATATCTCAGCCCTTTGCAGAGGTGGTACTGAATTCGTAACACAAATTACTTCAGGTTGACTTCAGAAATTTGTCACTCTTGGGCCTATATTTCTGTGGCTCACAATATCCTTGAGAAAAGGCAAAAATTTTGAAGAAGGAAAGCTTAAACCTGCTACATCTAACAACACTGAGTTCTTCAAAGGCTTGTGTAGTTTGTAGTGACTGGCTACAGGGATTGAAAGTAAAATACAATTAAATGTACAGTATAATTATTTTGTTTAGCACTTCCATGAAATGAGTTGACTCACCCTTATATTCAAATGAAGAATTTTCTGTCAAAGTTTCAAAATTTTAATTAAGTTTTTCTTCGAATGTTTAGAAAGTTTGTGGTGTAAATTATGACATATGTAACACTATAAACATTGAAATAATGGCTGGAAATGAGATATTGAAGTAAAAAGTAGTTGTCATCTTTTTTATACAGGGATGCAAGTTTTCCGATTTTTGCAGGAATTCCGATTTTTTTAGCAGTTTTCTTTAGCTTGAAAAACTATGACCTAAATGTTAAAGAAAGCATCCTAAATTAAGAGTCAAATCAAACACTTCTTTCTAGTTGTATAGCTGTGTAGGCACTAGTACATCTCTTTGAATTGGTCCATCAAAAGTTCTATAAAGGGTTCTACAGAGTGTAAAATTTTTCTGCTTTTTGAGCATGAGTCGCTTGCATCCCTGTTTATAAGTTGTGAAGCAGCGAGAGTGAATGAGTCACAAGTTGCTCACTTTAATTTTTAGTCAGAGCCCATTCAATGTAAAAATTTACTGTATTATTTGTATTTTTTTTTTATTCAAAAAGGAGTAATTCAAGATATAGAGAAGCTACAGTTAAAATTTTTTAAGCTCTTCAAGAACATAGATTACAGTTTTAGTAAATATCTTATATCAATAACTCAATATAGAAAAAATCTGACTTGTGCCTGATATACCCAGGTCACCTCACATTTGAAACCTTGAACTGTGTTTTTTTTTTTTTTTCATTTTCTTGAGAATAGGGTCTGTCTAATCCCCTTCCAAATGCAATAACTTAGGCCTCTATCAATTATCAAAATAGTTTTCCCCCACCCCTAAGGGCTTCTTAAGAACTTTCAAATGCTGTCAGTACCTTTAATGCATGAATGCCATTTTTTGGCCTTTTCCATTATCTTGGTACTGATCACTTCATTAAATTTATGAGTGTTTATGTGTTTCTACTACTTGTTGTATGTGTTAGTGCACAGGAGAATGTAAAGCAAAGATTTTTAATTATTAAAAAAAAAAAGTTAAATGGCATTTTAACTAATATCTAAATTCCACGCTTCGACTCATTTTGCGAGAGCTCTCCGTGTTTGTGTTCTTGTACTAATATTCTGATTTTGTTTTGTTTTTTCTTTCAATGTCATCCTTGGTTATTCACACCATTCATCTACCCTTTTGTTTCATCCTACATATTTTTGGAAAATCAAGCTGAGTTAAGTTGATAATCTGGTCAGTAAGTTACTACCTCAGCCAGAGGCTGTTTTCTTTGACCCGGGGTGAAATAAAGACTGCAAGGAAAATAACATTGTGAGAAACAATGGTTGTTTAGTGTTGTCAAGTGGCAAGCGGGGAACAATAGATTAGACTATTCAAAGTTAATGTGTTCAATCTTTTATTTGAGATTTAAAAAATGCAAGAAATTTGTTGATTTTTTCATCACTATAAAGATTGAAGCTTTACAACAACAACAAAAAAATATAGTGTGAAAACAAAGGCTTCTAATCGTTCTTGATTTTCTTAAACTCAAACAAAAAACATATTCTTCTTTTCTGTTGCTGCTTCCTGGTATATTTTTTTTTCTTTTTTTTGTTGCTGCTTCCTGTTTTTTTTCGTTTTTTTTTTTTTTTTTAGTTTCCATCTGCGAGGAATTTTTTTGTTATGTTTAAAATTACTATAAAACTTTTATTGAAACAAGAACAGTTATTGCACAACTTATGCCTTTGGCGTTTGTTTTATGTGAGATATAATGCTCAGCTGATATCTTTGTTTTTTAATTGGTTGGCATCCTTGCATCCTGAACATCCACAAGACCACAGCAAAAATAAGAGTCTGTAGTCCTACAAAAGGATCTGCTGGCATGAAAAACAATATAAAAAAAAAAGAAACACTTTATTAGAGGCTGGCATATGTGCCTTCGTCATAAGACCAGGAATTTTTAATACAGGTAATTTAATTAAGTAATATTTTTTTTATTTTACAGGTAGGGTTCTCCATGAAGTTACCTTGAATGAATCGATCAGATATGCAAATGGAGACCCAGTTGAGTCTTGGCTAAATCGCCTGCTGTGTCTTGATGCAAGCGCGGTGCCGCGATCAGTCTCAGGCTGCCCTCTGCCAGCGACGTGCCAGTTGTATTATGTCAACAGAGACACACTCTTTTCCTATCACCCTGTGTCAGAAAAGTTTTTGCACAGAATTATGGCCCTCTACGTGTCTTCTCACTACAAGGTTTATACAATATTTGAGTGGGAAGCATTTTGTTTTAAGTTTTAAATTATAACAGTCATCTTTTCATTTTTGTGTAGCAATAAACAGTTAAAGCATTTCAAGCTTCTATAGAAAATATGATTTTGTTTTCCTGTGAGCAATTTTTTTTAACAAATGTACCACTTATTATTACTATCAGTTGATTCCTCAAAAGGCTACCCTTCATAGAGTGTAATATATTGTAGTCCAAACAATCAAAACTTTGGTAATTTGATTACTTTTTAACTTTAAAAAATATTGCGATAGTCAATTTTATCCATCTTTTGTAATGTGCAAAATCCAAGATTGAATTTTGTTTTATTTGAATTGGAAATATCCAGACTGACCTGTGTATTGTCTTTTGTTCTATGAATGTTTAATGTGTTAACTTGTAAATGACCTCTCACTTAGTTTTCTTGCTGCTCTCAGAACTCCCCTAATGACCTCCAGCTGCTGTCAGATGCACCGGCCCACCACATTTTTGTCTTGCTAGGGCCAGTGCAGGCATCACAGGGTGACCTCCCAGAAGTCTTGTGTGTCCTGCAGGTAATAGCCTTCATCTGTGTTGAGTATGTACATGCGTGGTGTATGTAGACTTATAAATTTCTTTTAAAAAAAAAATAATTTAATTCAAATTGAAACATCAAAGTCCTAGCACCTTCTGAAAGTAATATGTGTCCCATCAATACATCATATATTTTTTGGAACCTGTTCTTGTGTCATTACTGAATTGACCGGCTTTGTGGCCTAGTGGTAAAACACTTGCTCAGAGATTGGGAGGTGCTTGGTTTGATCCCTGGCCGAGTCAAACCAAGGACTTGAAAATTAGTATTACTAGCTGATCCGCCTAGTGTCTGGCATTATGGATTTAGTGCTAAGTCTGGTGGGCCCTGTGTCAGGATAATGTGACTGGGTGTGGTGTATGCAAGCGCTCCTTACATCAGTGTGGCAGCATGCTTTCAATTGTCCCAAGCTCCGTCTCTGATACAACCTTGTAGTTGAAAAGAGGCATTAAAATTCTAAACAACTAACCAACATTACTGAATTACTTCTTAAAATATTAAAACGGGGGTTTGAAAGTACTGGAATCAGTTCATCTGGGTAGGCAGCTCTGCCTGAAGCCTTACAACAAACAGGAACATTTTAGTATCAATAAGAGAGAGAAACACATGTTTTGTGTTTATAATTAACATAATATTAATGTCTCTTTGTCTTCTGAAACCAGGTGTGTTTTGAAGGTGAAATCTCCAAGTCTACCATCCTTAACAGTCTTCAGCGAGGCAAGAGAGCATCGGGTGACCTCATCCCATGGACTGTCTCTCAGCAGGTCAAGATAATACAGAGATAATTCTTAGAATATTTATAGCCTAAGATATCAGGGAATAAACTAGTTGTTAGCTAACTGCTTGCCTATACTTAGGCCTGGATTGGATTTAACCTTGTACAGCAAGTTCCCAAACTCATGACATAGCTTCTGATAATATATAACTATAAGCCAAAGGATGGGTCCTACAGTTTAAATTATAATTTATAGATTGATTGCCATGAGTATTAAGATTTTTTAAAGTGTTTGATGTAAGAGTTGTTGAGTCCTTTTCTTCTACCCTCATTGAATGTCCTCACACCTGAACATACTTATAGTGTATTACATATAGACTATCATGTATTATTTGATGTTACTCAAGACCCTCAGAAGCTGTTAATCTTTCTTTTTTAAAACTATTCAATCATCTAATTAATTATAAGTACATTTTAAGTTTTTTGTAAAAAAATGTTTCCTTATCAAACCATCAAACTTAAAATGTTGAGTTGTTGAATGTACATTTTCTGTCAATCTTTTTTTTTTCATTGTTGTCTCACCCAGTTTCAAGATCAAGACTTTCCTGGCTTGTCAGGTGCGCGAGTGGTGAGGATTGCGACACATCCAGACTATCAGGGGGTCAGTCTCGTACTTGTTTTTAATCAAAATTAAATTATTTTATGTCTGAAAACATAGTAACTAATGTTTTTAAAATATGTGGTTGGCGTCATAAAGATACAAGAGATGTATTAATTACAGGGTTTTTTTAATACCATTTTCATTGATAAATACAAGAGTGTGTATCCCAAGAATTAACTTTTAAAGTTTACTGATGCTCTATGATTCAAAGTCTCTAATCAGACTCAGATCATTACTTCTCAGGAACATATGTCTTACATTCTGTCCAAATGGGTGTTAAGTCAGAGGGCTTAGTTTTGAGATATATATATCTTGCAACCAGTCTAAATGAGTCTTAAATCAAAATTGGAAGGTAGCCCGATATTGCTATCTCAGAAAAGCTTGTTTTATCCACTTTCAAATGCAACAAACAGAAAGGCTCTATCAGATTTCTGAATGAAGTTATAGCCATTTGAATTTGACAGGGTTAGGAGTAATAGGACATTTGAACTTTCAGAAAAGGGAGAAAATTGCATTTAAAGTTGAGACAATTATAGAGGTGTAGAGGCCTTAGCAACTATAAAAACTAAAATTAAACACATAAAACATGACGTTTCAACATGAAGTAGTTTTGAAAGCTGTTGAGAAATGATTTAAGCGTCAATATCTAAAATTTAAAAAATGTTGACTTCTGAACAATCACCTAATATTAAAAGCCTACATCCCAAAACCAAGCTGTTCAACTTACGACTGATTTGGACAGAGTGCAAGACATATAGGCTTTCAAAGTTTAGTGAGTGTTCCAAGTCAAATTTTTTTTGTATTTTAGATATTGGCACTTAAACCATTTCTGAACAGTCTTCACACATGATTCATGTTGATCTTTTATGTTTTATGTGTTAAACTTTATTTGGTATGGTTGCTAAGGACTTTTCACCTTGATATTTGTCTGAACTTGAAACGCAATTTTTTCCCCTTTCTGAAATTTGACAAGTCCTGTCAACCTTCAAAGGGCTATAACTTTACACCAAAGCATGATAGAACTGTTCTGTTTGTTGTATTTCAAAGAAAATTCAAGAGATAATAAGCCTACCTGTGATGCCAATAATTCAATATTTTCCAAATTTGACTTAAGATTCATTTGGACTGGTTGAAAGACTTATACCTTTTGGTCAGAATTTCTATTTTGACGTAAAAGGTAAAATTTTCTTCATTATTTTAGTCTTTGTCAAACCTAGAACCTCTTTTTTTCTCCTCCCAGATGGGTTATGGTTCCTGTGCCCTCTCACAGTTACAACAGTATTTTGAAGGAAAGTTTCCCAATCTGAAAGAGGGCGCTACTGATGGAGATAGTGATAAAGAGGACAATGACGAGGATGATGAGGCCAAGCAAGTAGAAGATGAGGTACACCGCAAGTGCTGAATTAGGTTCTCATAACTTTTCAGTCGCATTTGCTTTTTTAAATAAACAACAATTGTCGAAACTTTTAGTTTGGAATCCTAATTTTCTTTCATTGTCATTAAGTTTAGCACAGGGCTCGTTTACTGTTCTGGTAGGCCATTTCATTGTTTAGAGTTTCTCATATGATAAAAAGTTTTTTTGTTTTGCTTTCCTCCTTTTGAACTTTGATGTCTTGACCTCTGAACCCTTGCACAGGACCTTGACCTTCTCAGCGAACACATCATCCCAAGGAAAAACTTGCCGCCTTTGCTGGTCAAATTGACTGAGCGTCGTCCGGAAAGCCTGGACTATCTGGGAACATCGTATGGCTTAACCTCTGACCTTTACAGGTGGGTCAATATCTTTCCACTTCTTCTTATGTTCAGAAATATACATTTTAAATGAGGCTTACATAAAATGTATCAAAATCTGTATAAAAGAATATTCCTATCTTTTCAAGTTAATGGCAAATTGCACATTGCTTAGTTTGTAGTTTTAAAAAAAAAGTTTTTTAGTTGCCTTATAGAGTACTCGAGAATGAACTCTTGATTGATATTATCAGTTCACCAGTAGTTTTTTCAAACATTAAAGATTTTTTGGTCAATGTAGCAATATGGGTCAATTTTCTGTTTTGCCTAAAATAGATAATCATTTTTTAAGAGATTAAAAATCCATTTAGACACTTTTGCACACATATAAATAAATATAAGAAGGAAGGATGAGTTTCAAAGACACATTATTAACGTGAATCAAAAGCTTAGAGCTTATGTCACTTTATACAAAGAGCAAAATTTTTCATTTAATTCTCTGTAGTTATGGTCAAAATGCAAAAAAAAATTAAGTAATACTGATTTATCAAAGCAAAAATACTGTATTGCATAATATTTATTCAAGAACAATATGTTACAATTTCTTTTTTGTATGTGTGTAAAATTGCATTTAAAATGATCTTCGGATGATATAAGTGGTAAATTGATATTTACTGTCCTTCTTTCCAGGTTCTGGAAGAAATCTGGGTTTGTCCCAGTATATCTCAGACAAACAGCGGTAAGCTTGTAACAACATCTCTCTATCTAGGGGCATTTACCTTGTAGTTTTAAGATCTTTTGGGGACAAGAAAATATTTAGGGTTGGAAAGGGGAGTCAGTGTTGAATGCTTTGGTTTTTTGAGGATAGCAATTCAAAAGATAAAGATTTAAAATCAAATTAAATTTATTTTTTTTTTTTTTGCCAGCTTAACATGTAATTGTCAAAAATCTACTCTCTAGTATCTTTTATAAGCATAAATATTGTTTTGTTGTCCTGTTCAAATTTTCAGCTGAAAAAAAAATCATTGAAAAATCAAAATATTGCTACCTTTGCGTATAAAAATTCGTACCATTGAATCAGAAGGATTTGCTGTAAGGCATATGAAATGAATGTAAAAGAAACAAACTAGAGAAAAATGAGTGCAATTAGAACAGTTCTCAATGAGTTTTTTTGTGGCAAATATTAGTCAGTTGACAAAGAAAGTTTTTGTGCATTTAAGCTTAGTGAAAAGCTTGAAAATAGTCTATACTGATGCGTATGTAGAGTTTGATGTCTTTAAACATTAAACATGAAATGTATAAACTAAAATATTATATTTACCAAAAAATTTGTTTTATAACTTTTGTGGATTTTCTCTCTATTTATTACCCTGGCTGAACCAGAACTTGTATAAACTAAAAACATGTTTATAGTCGCTGATATTTTGTTTTGAAGGGATTTCAATGTATTCCTTAAAAACAATTTGAAACCTAATCATGAATTTCCATGATGTAAAGTTTATATTATAAACCTAATTTGTGACAAGTACAAATGTTGTCTTTTTAGATTTGTCATGAAAGTATATTTGTCTTGCATTCTGTCCAAATTAGTCGTAAGTCGAAAGGCTTGGTTTGGAGGCAGAGGCTTTTAAAGTTTAGTGGGTGTTCTTAAGTCAAAATTTTTTTATTTTAGATATTAAGGCCAAAACCATTTTGAAACAGTTTTTACACCTAACCGATGTTCAAATTGCTTTTTTTCCAGGTATTTAATTTCAATTGTTATGGTTGCTAAGGCCTCAATATCTTTACAATCGTCTAAACTTTAAATGTTGCTTTCTCCTCTTTCCGGAATTTCACAAGTCCTAACCCAGCCAATTTTAAACGGCTATGATTTCATACAGAAGCATGCAAGAGCTTTTCTGTTTGTTGTATTTGAAAGTAGAGAAAATAAGCTTTTCTGTGATACCAATATTTGACTACCTTCCAATTTTGACTTAAGACTCATTTGGACTGGTTGGAAGACATTTTATAATTCTGTAATAAATCTTTTGTAAAAAAGCAGATTGTGGTAACTTGGTCAATACTATGATATCAATAATGGCCACAGTGTAACAAATAGTTCTTGTTATTACTGAGTTTCACTGTTCTCCCGTGTCCAGAATGAACTGACTGGTGAGCACTCTTGTATTATGTTGAAAACTCTGAACACAACGTCTGATCCTGAGAGACAGGCCTGGCTATCAGCTTTCTGGAGAGGTAAGACTGCACCCTCATCACCACCTGGTTCTAGTGTCCTTTTTCCCTTCAGGGCTACAACAACAGCAAATCTAGTCCATTTATAACAACTGTTTCGACAGATGACTTCAGCTTTTATGCCATTTATTGAAGTGAATCGTTATAGTTGGAAGAGCAATTTTCTTATTTGGTGGTGTTTGTTTTATTGTTTCAAAAATAAAATAAACACTACCTAATAAAAAATTATGCCAAAAATAAAAATAGGCCATAACCGAATCATCAAAAAGGCCAAACTTAATTTGGGATATTTATTACAAAAACATGCAATGTTTTCCACCCTTAGTCTTTGTGCATCCTTTATGCATTTAACTCTCTTCCCATAAAATTATTTACTGAATGTATATACTACAACCATATTGTGTTGATATATTTATGACTTAAATGAAGGTTTTGAACAAAATTTCTTTTATAGAACATGCTTCTTATTTCAACCTTAATCTTAATTGTTCTTGTTTGTGAATAATTTGTAATCTTCTGAAAATAATCAAACCCTTATGTGGATCTGGCAGATTTCCGCAAACGGTTTGTGAAT
The DNA here is from genome assembly GCA_019649035.1 of Elysia marginata. Classification (NCBI taxonomy): domain Eukaryota; kingdom Metazoa; phylum Mollusca; class Gastropoda; family Plakobranchidae; genus Elysia; species Elysia marginata. The sequence continues at coordinate 91,714 of BMAT01006998.1, forward strand.
CTTCTGGCTTACCAATTCAGAACCTTCAAGCCAGCCATGGCTCTCAACATCCTGGAGAATAAAAACTTGAAAGATGGAGAAACAGGTAAAAAAAAAAAATTGTGTGCACCTCTTTCAAGTGTAAGCTTGAATTCTACTCCGTTATTTTCCAACGATTTCTTTTTTTACAGTGATAATCCTAGGATTTTTAGTAAGACATTGTTTTTGTTTATTTACTTTTAGGCTGTACACACCCTGAAACTTTCCCCATCAACGTTTCATAGTTTAAATCTACTATTCACAAATTGTGTTATTTTTCAAAATTTGATGAAAAAAAATCTTATTCAGCTCATCTACTATTCTATCATCATACAAGAGGTCTTCTGAGTTTCATTGTAATAAAAAACTTCATAGATTGTTAAGTCTAATCAAGTTGGTTTCTTTTTCTGTATGTAACAATACCTACGGGTTTTTAAGAGTTGACTCTACTCATCTGTATTGAAACATTTGTTGTCCTTATCCACCCCACAGGTGTGAGCATGAGCAAAGGTGAACTTGCCCAGCATGTCAGCCCTTATGACATTGGTAGGCTGGAGTTGTACGCCAGCAACATGGCTGACTATCATCTGGTGGTTGACCTCTTGCCCTGTCTGGCGCGACTGTTCTTCACTGCCCGTCTTCCACCACAATCACTGCATCTCAGTTTGGTCCAGAAGGTCAGTTTCAGGCTTTCTGCTTTTATGAATGTGCACCCTTTTTTCTTTCTTACTCTTTTTCTAAATATCCGTCTTAATCTTTTTCTGTCTCGAAGCGTCCCTCTTTTTCTATTTTTGTCTTTTTCTCTCTTTTTTACCGCTGTCTCTTGATCAGTTAGGTTAAACTCAGGCTTAGTCTGAATTATAATGGGACAAAAGGATGGGATACTTTGTATACTCTGTCTTTCTCAATGATCAATCTCTTTGTAGCTCTCAACCTGTCTTTTTTTTTTTCCTTTTTTTTTGCTTCCCTTCTTCTTACTTCTTACTCCTTTTATTTTGCACCGTGCACTTGCTTCTCCTCATTTTTCTTCTATTATTTCTTTATTATTAGTTATCATTAATATTATCATTTTTGTAGCACTGCTTATCTTTTTTTTAAGAGTTGATATATTTGAAGTATCTTGTATTTGAATCACCACTGCGCATTATTATATATAGCCAAATATGCATATTTGAAAACAAGGATAAATCAAACATTTGATAAATTAAAACTTCTATGCCAACTTTATTCTCCATTTAGTAATTCAATTTTGGATATCTCAAAGTGAAATTTTGTTCCCATGGGATTCGAGATATCTAACGTCAACTATGTTTGTATTTATCCAAGTCTTTCCTGGTTTTGTGTTGAGAATAAATTTTAAAATGCTATTTTCGGTGGTTTCTTTGCGTTTTTTTTTATCAACCAACCAAATTTATACTAAGGACATTTATTGACTTTAAAAAAACAATGTTTAAACATTTTGTCGTGATTTTTTAAGAATTCTACCTCAACAAATTCATACTAATTACTATTTCTTTTCAATATTACCAGTACAAGAAAAATTGTTGCAAAGAAAGCCAAATTTTTTATATAATGTCATGAAGTTAGATCAAATATGATTTAGGGCTTATTGGATTTGGTTCAATTAATTAAGCCCTTGCTTCTTCCATCCTTCTGTCCCATGATAATTGAGACTAAGCCTGTGTTAAACCTAACTGTGAATTTGAACATCTGTTTGGTCTTAAAAGTTCAATTTCTTTTTACAAAGTATATAGGGTATTTTGAGCAAAAGAGGTTTCAAAATAAGAGAAATCTTTATGAAAACCTGAATTAGACTGGTCTAAATTGTGCAAGAAAAATCTTTTAGAGATAAAATAGTTTGAGCTTAAGGAATGAGGAAAATATTTATAACTAAAATTGCGTTTGTGTCTTTTGCTTTTTGTTTGGTTTTTAACCTGATGTCTTAAACTAATGCATGCTTTATGAAGTGAAGATGTCATGTTACAACAAAACCTTTTTATGCACATTATGTCACAAGCAATAAAATGACTGCTTTTTTTAATTTGCTGGTTTTTAGATGTGCTTTAGCAGAATAAAACTACCCTGAAACTAAATATTTGTAGTTTACATTTTTCCTGAGGCTTTGTAAGATTTTAGTTGATTTTCAGTCTTATCTGAAGTATAAACATTTTGTTGTATCTTAAAATTTCAGAGCGTTCTCCTAGCATTAGGCCTGCAGCATAAAACAGTGGATGATATAGAAAAAGAGATTGACCTGCCAGCCAATCAGATCCTAGCTCTCTTTAACAGAACCATCCGCAAATTTGTTCAGGTTTGATGTTTTTCTTGAATCTACTTTTTTAATCAAAGTCTGTGCTTCTTGCTGTACATTTTAAAAGTCAAGTCACTTGACATAGAAGGTTTTCGTTATTTTGACCTAAAAATACAATCCAATGTCTTGGAGATGGATCTCAACTTTGAATTAAGAGAATTTACACCATACACAAAGCATCAAGTTTATTTTACTGAGACTATTTTCTTCTCTATTCTTCGTTATAGTAGCTTTCTCACCTAACATCTCCATACATGAATAAAAACAGTCATTCTATTGGGCCGAAGACACCTCTATATGTGTTGTGGGGTGAGAACTTTGCTCTTTGTTTATCTCAAAATTAATCTTACATGCTTTGGACACGTTTACATGTCAACAAAAAGAATAACTTTGTTCAAGAAAATTGAAGTTTGAACATATCTTCAACTTTAAATATGAAATCAAATCTAATAAAGAAAAAGAGAAAAAAGAAATGAGAATAAGAAATCCTTAGACATGAGCTTCTACAGGTTTTCACATCACAATAAAAGCAATAACCTGATAATATTAGCTCAAAGGAGTAATGGGGGATGATTAAGCTGGTTATGTTAGCCTTGTCGCAAGAAATGAATTAAAAACTAAAATAAAACTGTCATAGTACAGCTTGCAAGATCTTAAGATGTGTTTTATGTTTATTTTTGCTCCAGAATTCTTCATGATTGTTGTTAATTTTTTAATTTTTTTCATTATATCTTATGAAGTTTGGGAATCTATCTTTTTTTTCTCCACTGCAGCATTTCAATGAGATATTGGAGAGAGAAGCTGCAGCGTTTATTGCAGAGAAGAAAGATGTTGTGATGGACCCCCTGAGAGAAACCATGGATCAGGAGTTGGTAAGATTACTGGGGAAATGTGCTTGTTTTCCTGTAGATAAATATATGCATTTGTGCTTTTTATGATTTCTGCTAACATTTTTAAAAAGAATTGCAACTTTGCTATCATATATGACTTTTTAAAGCAATATACTGGTTTTAGCTTGAATCTGACAAAACTTCATAGTATAAGAGGCGCATTATTCACTTATATTTTGAATGTCTCTTTTTGTAAAGCATCTTAAGCACATTGATTGAAGAGGCTCACTGATTTTATGCAAGCTTTATACCAAAGTTACAGATTTTTTAATGAATTTATGGTTTCACTGAAGCAGAGAGATTCCATAAACGCTTTTTATTTAATGTCTTGCAACCGCTTCAAATGAGTCAGATTTGGCAGTCTTTATAACAGGACAGTATCTTGAGCAGAGCATTAATTTAAGCTTCCAAACCTTAAAAGTTGCATTAAATTATCAATACCTTTTTGATTGAATATTGAATTTTTTAAATTTAAAGTATAGAGAAAGGCAGGAATCAATTTATTGTAAAAGGTGTTTTCTCAAATTAAAATTTCATACCAGTACATCGAATTCATTTTGGACTGGTCATGTGACAGTTAACAGATTCTGAACTAGTTTATTATAAGAATAAGCAAAACAGGATCAGACTTGTACAATTTCTGCCCTTTAGTCTGATTTTGTTTGGTATCTTAGACTAACTATTGTTCTTCTGCATAGAAGAGTCTAATGGTTTTTCTCCTTTATTTTCTTACTCATCACATACATATAGAGTCAAGCAGGCGCTGAGTTTCAGCAACAGCACAAGAAGGACGTCGCCAGTCTGTTGGGCTCCAACCTATCCCAGTATGCCATCAAAGGCTCCGAGCAGGACTGGAACAAAGCTCTTAAGGCATCCACCAAGACGCTCGTTAGTGTGAAAAGGTTGGCCAGAGTTCCATTTATAAACATGCTTATAAAGGATATATATTCAACGATGTAATTCTTTAGATTTGTGCTGATTTCAACCTTTTTCTTCATTTGGGATTCAGCTAATTTTTGTTTATTGCTATTTTAAATAACTTAAAAAGAAAGCTCGGAATTCACCTGCTGACAAACACAAGTTAAGTTAGGGATATTACTCCCACTATTAGAGGCTTGGACCATTGACCTTCCTCCAAACTTTAATCTGGGCCTTCCTTTTATATGTAATCTAGTCCTGTTGTAGTTTTAAACCCTGATTAGTTCATTCTCACAGGGACTAAAGTTTTCTTTAAATTACCCTCTCAAACTGGTTCTAAAAAAAAACTTAAGATTGGAACTTTTCCATCCCAAAACGCTACATTGAACACTCACAAGCTAGCAAGTCCGGTACATTTAGATTCTATAACCATATCTAAACCTATATAGTATAAGTGCTATCTTTATTTTGTTATACAAGTTGTTTAAGTCGTATAGCCTCAACCTCAACATTTTTTAGACAAGAAGGTTTGTATTTTTTTTAAATCGTGACAAAATTAGTAAGATTTGTAACCTACTTTCATAACCCTGTCACCCGTACAAGCTCTGCATGTTTGGCATCACCAGAAAACTTGGCATCTCATCTGTTTGTTCCAGTTTTTTACCAAGCTGTGCTGTCCTTGGTTTTGGCACAAATAATGCTTTCCAGCATTGACTATAAAAAACTTAAATTCTAAGCCATTAGGCCTATAATGCGCTGTAACTAAGATTAAAGAAGGTAGATTCTTGAAAATATTGTTGCTGTGACTGGATTAATGTACCCGCAGTTCTGTCAGTTGAGATTAACCCAGTGTGTACTTTACCTTCTACTTCCAGCCACTTGTCAGAAAAAAGAAAGGCAGCTTCAGAGACAGAGCTCGAAACTCCAGCAGGCAAGAAAAAACACAAGAAGAAACACAAGAGCCCAAAGACTCCAGCCTAGTTGTATCATTTCTCAATCTCTGTTCCATTTCTTGTTACCCCTTGTAGATGTTTTCTAAAGCGATGATCCGCAGTACCAAAAAGAAAGGCTATTAACCCAACCTTATGTTTTAATGAAAATTTATGAGTTTTAAATATT
>BMAT01007000.1:83191-93301 GCA_019649035.1 Elysia marginata
AGTAGTAGTAGTACTAGTAGCAGCAGTAGAAGTAGTAGTAAAGGTGTTGACTTTATGTTCATTCCACTGTATGACAATGTAAATTCACAAGACTCATTTTATCTCTATTTTAGTTTAGTTAGGGTACAGCAGACTCTACAACTACCTACTAGCATTACGCATTAAATTAATTTTGTGCAAATTTGCTGGCTCATTCGAAATAGATGGTTAAACACAGGGATTGTGTCAAGTGTTTGCATTCGGTAAATTGACCTCATCGGCTGAAATAAGTGAACCATAATACAAAGTTTAATCTGAAGGCCTACAAGAATCGGTGCAGGTAATCTAGAGATGTAGGCCACTCTCGAGATTCAATAAATGCTTTATCTCAGCACTAAAATAGCCCCATTGCACCGAGAGTGAAGATTGAACATTGAACGCTTACGCTCTCCGCATGTCGCCAAAGGTATCTAGCTATTCGGCCTAAGTCATTTTTTAATGGTTTTGAAATACTCAGAGTCAGATTTTTAGGCTTATACCCAAAGACCGTTACATGTAAAGAAAGATAGACAGAGAGAAAGAAAAGGATTTTGTGGCAGGAGGAACACTGGTAAAAGGCAAAAATGCAATCAGAGATTGATAGAGAGATACATGAAGACAAGCAAAAGTTGCGAGAATGAGAGAGAGAGAGAGAGAGAGAGAGAGAGAGAGAGAGAGAGATATTATGATTATCACGAAAGGAGAAATACATTTTTGGTTACAGGAAAAACAAAGGAAAGGCAAGGAAATTGAGGGAAATAAGACCGAGAAAGAGACTCTTTATAGCCATGAAGAGTACAAAACCATTAGTGTTTAAATATGCACAGAGAGAGAGAGAGAGAGAGAGAGAGAGAGAGAGAGACTATATGATTGTCATGCTAAATAAGAAATGGTAATCCGATATTGCCAAACTAACAGAAAGGCAGAAAGAGCTATGCGTAAATTGACATTACATGGGGGATAACAATAACAATATAAAAACAAAGAGATTGAAGTAGTGGTGGATATGGAGAGGAAGAACAGAGAGAAAGAATCATTTTGTCAAGAAAGGGAAACGAATCGAGTAAATGCAGAGAGAGAGAGAGTGAGAGAGGGAGAACGAGAGAGAGAAGGAGAGAGAGACAGACAGAGACAAAGATACAGAAGGAGAGAGATAGAGAGAGAAGGAGAGACAGACAGAGACAGAGAGACAGAAGTGGAGAGAGATAGAGAGTGAGAAGAAGAGAGAGAGACAGACAGAGACAGAGAGACAGATAGAGAGACAGACAGACAGAGACAGAGAGACAGAAGGAGAGAGAGAGTGAGGGAGTAAGAGAGAGAGAGGGAGAAAGAGAGAGAGAAGGAGAGAGAGACAGACAGAGACATAGAGACAGAAGAAGAGAGAGAGAGAGACAGAGAGAGACAGAAGGAGAGAGAGAGACAGACAGAGAGAGAGAATAACAGACAGACAGAGAGAGCAACAACTAAAACAGAGAGAACAAATTTAAAGACAGAACAAGACAGTCAAATAGGCAGTTAGATGAAAGAAATTCACCCCCCCCCCTCTCACCACAATAGACGCTAATTATCAACTAAAAAATTGCTTTACTTACTCTTTTAGCAAACACGAGACTTGTTACGCTAATTGTAAGCTTTGGGATTACAAATTTTATTTCTCAAAATCACTTATTGTCTGGAAACAAGAGACCTAAGATAGTCATAATGTTTTCGCTTTTATAATTTCTCAATGCATGCATAGTTATTGGAATGTTTTATAACATGATTATTTCCATTTCTCCAGAACATAACATTGCATAGACTATGATAGAGCATGCTCTGAAATTACAAGGTTGTTTCTCCACTGGGCACTTTTTTGAGAAAATCCACTTCAAAATTGTAGAACCACACTATTTTGTCTGTAAAATAAGATTTTCTCAAATTTTCAACAAATTGCGGACAGATCCATCCGAACGCCTCAATTTGTGGGCACAAGATAGAAAATTTGTGTAGAACTAGCATGACGTGTGTGACCCCATTTTGCCAAAAAGTGCAGTTGAAACCTTGCTATTCTCAAGACATTCATTCTCAAAACAAACACAACGATTACATCTTGAAACAAACTCGCTCAATGAATAAAATAAAATTGTAAAATACAAGGATTGAATATCAATCTATTTGCATCAGAAGTGTAGACAGTGTAAACTTTGAACATCAATTTTAGTCTTCAGCAGCAGTTTACAGCAGTTTATATTTGCATCAAAATTGCTGACAAAATAACAAGCACTCATTGCATAAAAGAAGAAGAAGCCTGACGGGAAAAAAAATCTCACAACCAGTCCAAACAAGTTGAATGCCGCTATTTTCATATTTCAAGGCATTGCTATTTTGAGCTGGGCATTTTTCTGAACTTTCAAACATAAAAAAATGCAAGAAATTATAAATACTTTGTGGCGAGATATGAAAACTTTTACCAAGGTATTTTCTCACATTGCGATATTCGGCATCCGAATGACTCACTCTAGTTATGATTGAGATAAGAACAATCTAGAGATGATTTCATTACAAAGCTGCAGGACAGCCCACTGAGAAAATCCAATCAATGTAAATAAAAGCAAGTCCTGTTATTTATATTAATTAAAAAAAAGGGGTTTTAAAAAAGGTTATGATTACCATACAAACTTAATGGTACTTAAGAGAATCTGTAATTTGGAATTTGACTAGAGAATCATGAGCTAAGAATGATAGCGATTGCCTTCAATTACGCAAGATCAACAAAATGATTACAATATGTCCTTTAAAATATCCCAAAGTAACAGCTTTCACTTTTATAACAAAAGTATTCCTAGACAACCCAGAAAATAAATGTTGCAAAGTTAAATTGGACATATTTAAATGTAGGTCCATCAAAGTAAAGCATTGACTGTTTCCAGATGGGGTATTAAAAAGTTCAGAGTTCAAAGTTAAGGGACTGTAGCTATAAAAACAATAAAGGAAAAAAAATTGTCAAAAGCAATTTCTATCAACGTTTTTAAATTTTAAAGGCTTCCCTTTCCTACCATTTCATATCACATCACAAGGCATGTTTTCAGTGCGCCAGTAAAACGGTGTATCGAGGAGAAATACTCACATTGCTGTCATGTTAATCATTGCCCATCTCATGGTAAATAAATAATTAATTAATTAAGCAATTTTTTCACAAATGCAAAAAATGAAAATAGCATATATGTCTTGCAACCAGTCCAAATGAGTCTTAAGTCGAAATTGGAAGGTAGACAGATATTGGTATTACAGAAAAATTCATTTTCTCTACTTTTAAATACAACAAACAGAAAATCTCTATAATGCTTCTGTATGAAGTTATTACCGTTTGAAGTCGGCAGGGTTAGGACTTGTGAAACTTCAGAAAAGGGAGAAAACAGCATTAAAAGTTTAGACAACTACAAAGATATTGAGGCCTCAGCAATCATACCAAATAAATTTAAACACTTAAACAATGAAATTTGAACACCCGTCAGGTGTGGAAACTGTTTAGAAAAGGTTTTAGTGTCAATATCTAAGATTTAAAAAAATTTGACTTCTAAACACCCACTTAACTTTAAAAGCCTATATCTCCAAACTAAGCCTTCCGACTTACGACTCATTTGGACAGAATGCAAGACATATATATCTCAGTCAATGAGGTGCCATTTAAGCCCGAGGGTCCATTATTTCAAAACTTTAAAAAACTGAGATATGTCAATTTCACTAGCTCACTAACAATATACTATCAGGGCATGCTTCATAAGAATGTATTTTTTGCAAAGGCTTTTCTTGTAAGAAGAAATAAGAGCCTAAGGAAACAGTAAAGAGAGCCATATTTACTAGCCCACTCTCGATAATAGCTTTTGACGACTTTTTTAGGGTGTGTCCTTTCAGACGGCAGTCAGAGTGCTAAGTGGTTACCCTGTCAAAGGGAAGTAATATCGGTAACCTATGAATACTCCAAAAAATGTCATAAATTTTGTTTATGTCAAGTAGTTTTGCCTCAGATGGGACCTTCAGTAAAAGGCAAGAAATACTAGCAAATAAAATATAAATATGACTGAAAAAATTATTACGAAGGTAAACACACTAAAAAATCAACTGTGAGAAATTTTTTTCTCTATAACTTTTCCAGTTTTCTTTTTCTCTTCACAATTTAGGAAAATGAGACATTTAATCCAGAAACAAATCAGCTAACAGCCCTGTGTCTTCCCAGCAAACTTTCATACAAACATTACAGGTATTTCTTCTTTTTGTCACGATTATTTTTTATGTATTTACAACTTCTATCATTGATCTTTAAACTTAAACGTATGAAACTGATCTCGTCGAGGCATGGTTGGAGGGGTGGCTCCTCTGATAACTCTCCGTGCATAGTCTGTGTTATGAAGGCCAGCTTCTCTCAGCCGACTCTCCAGCTTAACTCTGTGGTCAGATGTGATCTGTGCAGACACAGGGAAAGAAACAAATTAGACAGAAAGAAGGTGACGGCAATTATGGCCTCTTGTTAAAAGAAAAAGTAGAGAAAAAAACCGATAGTAAACATACTTTAACCTCATGATGAAGTAAGATAAATTGCAAAACCCTTAAACAGAAACTTAAGATTTTAAAAGACAAGAAAGTAAACCAAAATAGACTAATAACCTCTCCAGCTGTTCCAGTGGTTTTACTATTTTTAATCTGTATTTTGTTTGAGATGATTATCCATGGTGTGGTCAATGGGCAGGCCTAGTTGGTCAAATAATCTACCTTGTCAACAGCTAATCGCGCAGTAACAAAGTTGTCCCTCTTTCTTTGCTTTCAATCTCTACTGAGTCAACTAGTTTATTTATCTACTTCATAATATCTTGCAGTGGTTCAAGGAATTACAATTTTAAATCTTTAATTAAGTATTGTAACTGCTTCAAATAGTCCAAAATGTTTCAACAAACACAAAAATGTAACCAGTAGGTTGTAGTTGGTGCACAAGATTTTGCTTGTCTTTTTCACGTCCAAAGCGAGAGCATGGTTAAGACAATCAGGGAATCTTTCCTGCCTATTGAATCTACGAAAGCCTAATAATTCCTTCCTGTACAACACTATATAATAAAATAAAATGTAATAGCAGCAGCACCTGTTTTGATGTGTAGGTATGCATCTTGAACAAAGGCTCCATGAGCGCAGTTTCCTCATCATCTTCCGGGTGCACATGAGCATCCCACGCCTGAATTTTATAAGATAAAAAATGTGCTGAGAATATAAGTCTAGATTATGACTCAACTGGGATTTTTATGCGAGTAGAACTCAAAGGACAAACACTACCAGTAGCACTACCAGTTCTGCTGACCATATTTTCTTTTTTAAAAGTCTTATGAGAGAACATTTTGGCTTCTTTAAATCACACAAAAAAACCCATGTATGTAAATGCTTTTTTTTGAGAGCAGCAAACTTCCTGGTTGCAACACCATACTTTCATCAACCCCTTCGTGACATATAAAATGAGCAGTGGCTGTCAGTTTTTGTTGTGACGAGCAGTACATGTCATGCCCTTAGCACCCAAAATATTTGTCATATGTCCTCTCTGAATTATTAATTTTGCAAAGGGGGATAGCAATATGCTGATTTGGGATCTGAATTCAGTGAAAGGTTTTCCATATGAAATGAGAATTGTTAAATAGGTGGAATAGGGGTAGGATAAAAATTATATTGACCTTGTGTGACAAAGAGGTTAAATAAAAGCCAACCGCTGTTGTTGAGCATAGAGTCTGAGACGAAAATACGATTAAAAAAAAAATTATCTTTCCTCTTCATATTTTAAGCATGATCTTTATCATACATCAATTCTGACCTTAAGTAACAACAGTATTTTTCCTAAAAAAAAATTAGATTAAAAAAGCAAAGTCAACAACGCGATGTTAAAAGAAAATATAAATCCATAAACAGCACTTCTTATATTTTGTATCAGTCTTATGAAAAAAATGGAAAAGATTTATGTGGGAAAAAATCCTTCGCTATGTACATTTTAAAATCATTAGATTTTATTTTACAGAACACAATTTGCTTTAAAGTCTTCCAATTACGATAATAAATCAGGAAACAAAATCAGCATAACAAAAAAACTTTTCCATCAACTTATAATAAGAGCTTTAAAGCTTGGAATTTTGCATTTCATAAGTCCGCAGTTGCACATATTTTTGCCACAGCCTGAACATATTGAATAAGAAAAACCATACTTTTTTCCCTCCTCAATTTTCTTGTTTACCGTGTCAGTTGTAGAAGGTATAACACAAATTGCCAGAAAATTATTTTAAAAAACTCAACTTTTGTGTAAAAATTACATAAGATACACTCTTCAAACATCACAGCCTAACACACAATATAACATCTTTTATCTCACAAAACTTGAAAACATCAGGAGAGGAAGTGATAAAGTAAAGAGAGATTCTGAAATTTATTTCTGCCATGAACAGGTTAAATCAATCCTTATATAAAATTGTGGCACATGGGCATTCACACAAATAGGAGTGGATAAATAAGATGCACTTCATAACAAACAAATAAAAACAAATCCTAAACATAAAATACCACATGAAGATAAAAAATAAATCTAAGATTTTAAAAAAATGAGAAAAAAAACCCTTCTATCGAACATCCTTGAAAGTTGGTGATGCATGTTTTAACAAGAGCCATGGAAATTCCAGTCCAATATATGAAAGCATAGCCTACCTTGTTTGTAAAGGTGGAAGATTTCTTGAAAGACCAATCACAACCCTACCAAATACCTTTGCTTGTAAACATGAACCTTTTATTGCTTACCAAAAGGCAAACTTAAACTTCAGACCAAGAAAAATCTCTAACAACTGAGGTCAATCCCACAGGACACAGGACAGACAACAGCGGAGAAGGCTCTCCATAAAAATTCAGGAAGCTACCGAGCTATCCAGGTTCAAGAACTAGGACGCCAAAGGCCATAGGTAGATTGGTAGGTTATTTCACAAAGTTTACCTTTGTTGGTTGTTGAGTTCTGGATGGATCAGATTCCGCTATGACTCGAACCTAAAAAGTTGAAAAAAAAAATTAGTTTAAAGATCCCAATTTTTAAAAATCTTTCCCGAACGTTGTGTGCCACAAATGGAACAGAGAATAAAAAAAAATTTTTTTTTCATTAACCAGTTCTTACCTGACATTAAATGTCTAATAATGTCTCATTCAACCTTTTTTGCACATACCTGAATTATTATGTCTGTTGGCAAAAAGGTATTGCAATAATAAAAATGATTTTAAAAGTGTTATCCCATCCCATAAGTCAGGTGCCGAAAATGGTGCAGTGCCATATATATCACTAGGCTAGCAATTCTAACTTTCTAATGTGTTGTTGTTTTGAACAAGAAATACTGCAATATGATATGTTAAAAGTTTCCTCGACACAAGAAATGATATCTGAATATGAGGGTATCCGAAACCCCTCTGATTGATAAGAATATTTTAGACTGAAAAATGTAAATACTCACTTGCTCTCTCAACGCTTCAAGCCTTGCCTCCAGTTCTTCTGATTCCTTTTCCTTTTCTTCCTCTTTCCTTTTCCGTTCCTCTAACTTTTCAGTCAGCTGCTTCTCTCTAAGTCGAGAAGATTTAAACAAAAAGATTATTTTCCAGATTCAGTAATTTAGCAGTGATTTTTTTCCATCATGTTTTCAATAGTAATAAAAATAAAACATTTTACTTTGAATTCATAAGTTTGCACAACAGTAGCAGCCTAAATTTAAAAACAAAAACGATAAAAATAAATGTTTCTTGCTTCTCCATGGAGTTTTAAAGCATCCCCAGTTCATAAACTTTGACGCTTAAAAGTTTTGTAAAATCTCTGCAGGTCTTAACAGGACACCACCAGGACAGTAAATGGGACTGTTTCAGGACTAATCTCTCATATATGGAAAATTCAAAAGGTGGGATCACCAGTGAACTCTTCTTTGGGCAAGGTAGTTTATTCAGATAACTCTAGTGCTGAATCTATGCCTAAAAACTGACCATTACTCAAGGGGAACTACTCTTAGAGAATTTTTATAAGGTTCATGGAACAGTCCCATACCTTTTTAACAATGGCTGTCTCGCCTGCATCCTTATCATTCATAAGTTAGTTAGGCCCTTCCTGTTTTTTTTTCTTCCATTTTGCAAAACTGATTGCTCAAGACAAAAGAACTGATATTATGATCAAGCATGAAGATAAAAATTAAAAAAAAAAAAAATTAAAATAGGATATCTATGATTGAAGGGTATTTTTACAAGCCCAATTCCACTTCAAAGGTGCTCTCAGGGCTTGGGTCCCAATGACAATTTACGGGCTGCCACCCAGAGACTAGCGGGGATACCATGACATAGCCTCAGCCGGTCACATTATACTAGACTAGGAAACCTATAAGAGCGATAATAAAACAGTTTTCAGTTCCAAATTATACGGCTCATTAATTTTGCTTTAAATTTCATTTAAAACACAAATAAAACAATAAGGAACTAAGATTTCTTACTCATTAATAAATTTTAACAAAAATTCCTATGGTCAAAGCATAAAATTTTCATGTGCTTGCAAAACTTATAAACACCACCCAACCTGAACAGTATTCTCTCCTTATCATGAACTGCTTGCTCAGCCATCAGTTTTTTAAGTTCCTTGAGCCTTTGTTCTGCAGCCTCCTCTCTCTCTAATCTCTTCCTGTTTAACCCTTGTTTGAAATCCTCAATCTGGAAAACAAAGGTAAAATAGCATTTTGCTCACTGGTAAAAATTATATGTACCGAACATCCTAAAGATATTTTGAAAAACATTTCACATGCAAAACAAACTGGTTTTTAGGCGTTAAAACTATGACCTGTGGTGCAATTTTTGTGATATAGGAGCGTAGACAGAAAAAGTTAAATTATCATATGAAGTTTTCGCAATTATTCGGATTCATAGTCATAAGTTGAATTTGTCTTGTAACAACTCCTAATAAGACAAATGTAGGTAGTTGGAATTGGACACAAAAAAAAGCCTGAAATTTGTGTTTATTTCCTTTTATGGAACTAATATTTATGAACAAAGAGTCTAAAATCAACCCCTTCACTGTCAGGTAGGTTCTGCCTTTACCATTCAGCAAAATTAGTAAAAAAATGGTTAAAATGAAGAAAACTGCAAATCCCCCCTTTTAGCAAGGGAAATAATCTGTTTGGATTACCATGTCCACGAGTTTCTTATGGATATGCTTTTAACTATTCATAAGACTTAAAAAAAAACAACAACAAGAATTGTCTACCCTGAGTGAGATTCAGGCTTGGCAGTGAAGGGGGTTAACAGTGGTAATTAATTTTTTAACTTTTCAGAAGCTCTGCAGAAAACATTGTTTATAATATCAACACCTTAAAATGTTAATATAGCAGTATCCAGTCATTTGAAGAGGTTGTGAGACATTTGAATAAGCTGATTATATAAATTCATCAGAGGCAATTCCAACTGACCTGTTGTTTTTCTTTACTTCTTTTTTTTTGCTCAGCCTCTTTTTCTTGTGCCTCCCTTTCTTGTGCGATTTGTCTTCTCTCTTCATTCAGCTGCAACTCTAATTGCAGAGCTTCCATTTTTTGCTCTCGCCATTGTCTCACCTTTTGAAAAAACAAGAAAACCCCACAAAATCTGAGATAATCAAATGGCTTTTTGAAACTTCAAGGTTGATGCACCAGGTCAACTCAAAAGATGAAAAGTTTTGATCACAAGCTATGTTTAAGCAACCAGCAGTTTTTCTTTCTTTTTGGACTTTTGCGTCTAACTGGATTTTTTTTAGGGGAGACTGTTGTTTTCATAGCTTTTTGGTTGCTTTCCTTTTATCAAAATGAAATTCAAAAAACTTTATTGGTATTTTGAAATCCCTGACCGCGACATTGATGAAGTAGAAGAGGAAAAGGTTTTCACAGAAAACTAGTACAAGGAGATGAATACTCACAACAGGGGACAAGTTTTACCTAGAATTTTATTACACAACTTATATTAAAAAGAGCTTTGGGAAAGGTAAATTTCGTTTATGATCTTTTCTTTATGAAATAAGCATACTTAGGCTGAACAAAAACCAGTAAACTGTCCCAAACA
>BMAT01007000.1:96771-106991 GCA_019649035.1 Elysia marginata
ATTTTATGTTAAAAAAAAAACAAAAAAAAAAAACAAAACTTCTAAAGGCAACAAAAGGAATGTTGAGGTGTTTCACCAAACACACAAAAAAAATATTTTTAACTTATAAATTTTCTATCAGCAGTTATCTTATAAACCAAAAACAGAAAAAGCCAACAAACGATAAAACGGATTTAATGAGAGGATCTTGTTGTAGGGGATGTTGTCGTTGTTTTCAAACTTAAGTTCAAAGATAATTTTTAAAAAGGGAATTCATATTGCCACATCAAATTGATCCTTTGATTTCTTGACAAAGGAGACAAAGACAGCTGGTGGATATGCCGGTCGGTTTCCTAATGTCCTTTACAACTCAAGGTTATACAGAAATAATGATTGGAGAGTTGAGGAAAGGTGCCTGTAAATAGTACACCACAAGTGCAGCCTGAAATGTTTAAAAGAGGAGTGGTTTTTGACACTTTTTTAATCTTTTGATATTGGAATTTAGAAAGCTCTGTACTCATAATTAACAGGCTTCGGGTTCTAGTAAAATGCAAAATAGGGTCCAAATAAAAAGACAAACAGGTTATTAATATGTCTCTTCATCTATCTAGCTATCTATCTTGCAACCGCAGTTGAAACATTTGCTATGACTATCTTGTTCCATCATTGTCTGTCCTCCATTTCACAAGCAAGGTAGGCTTGTGGTATTCATGTGTCCTGTTCAAGTTGAACAATGTATGTACATTGCTGTCCACCCACGCTTCCTTTCCCACAATTAGGTTCCCATAGTATCAGTTCATGTGCTATTTCTTTTTTGTTTTTCTGGCAGTGGCCGCTGAATCTGAGGCGCATTTCCTTTATTGTGATTGTGAAGCTTGGCAGTTTGCTGTGGCCTATAGGGATTTATTTAGGATTCTCAAACTACAAAGTAGGTACAGGAAATAAAGACTAAGAATCCTCCAGCAATTTTCAGGTTTATTTCTTTTAGCAAAGCCGCTGGCTCTGTACACCAAGGAAAGCTAATGGAGATGCTGATGGTGCAAGGAATCCCTACCAAAATAGCCACTGCTGCTATACATGCACTAAAAATCCTCAGTTCCTAAACGGAATAATTTTATATGCTCTCATTCAAGACAAAGGAGAACTAAAAACGATAGGAGGAGATGTGATGAACAAAGAAGAGGACTTTCGATATTTGGGAACACAACTAGATACCTGCTCAAACTTAGGATATAAATTATCGTCAGAATTAGAATGGCCTGGTCAGCACTATCCAAAATAGATAAAATTTGGAGATCGAGAACGAAGGAAGAACTAAAGATAGAGCGGCCATAGAAACTTTTATCTTATACGGATCAGCAACATGGACACTAACAAAGGCAGCAAGCATGAAGCTAGACAGCGCCTACAGTTTTACACAAAGATCCTTAGACTAGAGTTAGGTGTAGTCAAGGGAGTAACATGGGCAGGACAAAATCCCAAGTAAAGTCTCTTTATACCAAACGTCTCTGTAACATACTTTATTATATATTTCAACAACTTCTTTCAGAGAGCTGACTTTAAAAAAAATTGATTGTCTCTATCTCTTTATTGGATTAGGTGACTATAGCCTGATTTTCATATGAATTTGCTACATAAATTCTTTGATTTACCTGAGATTCCACACTGGGTCTGCTGTAGCTTTCTTAAAAGCATCGAAGTCGGCTGAAAGGCCAGCATCACAATAATCAAAATCTTTGTAGATCTGATTACAAATATCTGAGTCTCTATTATTTCTCATGTGGTTTTCAACGTCTGCATCAGCCTATATTGGAGAGTTAAAAAATAATACAAAAGTAATCCACAATTTTTATAACTTTCAGGAAAAGTTGTAAGGATGATTAAATCAACCATCACAGTAAAGTTTACAGAAATAAAATTTGAAACAGCAATAAAGCAAAGGTAGGTTCAGTTAGTAAAACTTTATGCATATAATTAGACTTCAACTTCAAATGACCTTATGATGTTCAACCATAGATGCTGACATGAAAAAAAAATTGGAGACATTGTCAAGGAATTCTATCCAACACAATCCCTCTAATCTACTCTCCATAAATCTGTACATATTTATCATGTATAAAAAAAAGCTTTTTTTACAGATTATTTAAAGATGTTTTGTGCCATTCAACATCAAAAGTGGTTGACATTTAGAAAATGAGCCTTAAAATCAATTGGAGGTTTCACATTATAATAACATTATTGTCATTTAAGAACAACCAAAGACTACAGTTTACGCTATAACACCAAAAGGAAAGCTTATAGTTATATGATTACACTTTTTAGTTTCTCACAAACAAAAATATTTTTAATCATTCATAGTACCTTCTTACGGAGATGCTGGAGTCTGAGAAACTCTTTTTGCCATACTAACTGGTGCTGTTTTAAGATGGAATTTTCTTTATGCTGCTGTGATTTTTGTTCAATTTTAGCAACCTTCATTGAAGTCTTGATAGATCCAAAACGTTTTTCTGAAACCATGGCTTTAAGGCGATCATAGTCGACTGGTTTGTATTTGTTGCTCCCTAAACCATCTGTAATGCGTTGTACTAGCCCAGCTGTAAATTATGAAGAAAATAGGAAAATAGACCATATCAAACTCTTTTAAATTAATGAGCAAAGTGAAAATCAACAAATAAAAATTCACTCTGAGGCTACAGCATAGTGATACATAAAGACTGTGTAAAAATAGATACAATAGGCTTGTGAGACAATTAGGTCTCAAGACTGATTGAAAGGTATTTAAAGTGCTTAATGGGCAGTGGGTAAAGGAAGCTTAATGGTGTCCTACCAGCCCTGATCATGCAATCTGAAAAAGGGTGGAAATCTGTGTTTTTTGGAGGACCTGTTGAGTCTGTATACTGATCTTAAGGCTGATTACTTGCGAAGTAAGGCCTTCAAATGTATACCCAGCCTGAGCTACTCATCTTCTAGGTCTGAAGCAATTTCAAATAAGAAAGGTACGATAGTAAAACACTCTGCAGCAACTGAACACTCCCTAGCAATCACCAACCATCATCCAAAGCCTAGCCCTATTGCCTCTCAGGCGTGCTATTTAAATGTCCTAGAGATGCCCCCCCCCCCCTTAGCTTAGTTCTCTCTACATTGACTAAGGGGTGTTTAGATTGGTTGACACATTATGATTAGTATTTAATCACTTGGTCACAGCCACTTCCAGGTCTAGGCCCAATGCCAAATAAACTTCTACTGCACATTGATTTGCTCCACCTAATCTTGGCTATATCATCATTACCATCAGTTCCAATTTTAGAAATATTTTCTATGATGCATGGGTAAACTTTACATGGGGCCTATTTTAGGAGAATGATTGAATAACAACGTTCTAGGTAAAAACTTAAACAGAAAGGCCTAATAAGCCGCAGCCTTTTACTTTATATCATTCTGAATACACTCCTTTACACGTCAAAGGACATTTTTGGTACTTCTAACTGGCGATTTTTTAATAAATAATTTAAAAAAAGCATTATTACGATGTATCATGTAGATCTACCTGAAATATCAACCGGTTTGGAAAGATGATTTTTATACAGGGCTTGGGAACGGTCCATTCTTGTACGATATGCCAGTTCTAAAAAGTTTAATTTTTACAGTTTCATGTTTCCTTCAACTGAAACTGAGAAATCATTCTTAACTTTTAAAATACATTAGAACTATAGTTTCTCCTGGATTTACAAAACAAATGTTCTGAGACCAACTAAAGGCCTAGTTTGAAAATGAGGCCATTCGGCCTCTTTGATCCTTAGCGTGGATTAGATTATCTCGATAATGAAATCTAGATTCTAGATCTAATCTATGTTTGAAAGTATTCAATTCATGATAGAACTAGATACGATTAGATCAGTCAAATGTGATATCACCCATTATGGCTATTTTTTAAAAGATGGTTTCTAGATTGATACATGTATTAGACCGAGATCTAATCTAGATTCTAGAGAATGTGAAAACTTCGACAAGACATCTTTGAAATGAATTAGAAAGCGTCCCCCGTTACGGGCACATCCGGTGGTACAAACCTACTCCAAGCTGGCAAATTTATCCATAGGTTCAAAGCCGAGACCACACCACAGTCGGGCCTAATCATCCTACTGTATGCTATGTAGGTACTTTGAATAACACCAGGGAAAAAATCCAGAATCTTTGAAAAAAAGTAAAAGAGGTTGGCAAAAGAATTGGAGGGGTACGAAGATGCTAAGCAATACCTACTTTATTTCAGTTGTGTTACAAAGAAAAGCTTTGACGAAAATATGACCACCCCGTAAGTGTAACATGACTATGAAACAGGAGATTTGGACCTCTGGTCAGGATCTTATGTAAGAAGTATTGTTGGCGTTCCAAGTGAAGTCGTGAAGGTGTAACAAAATTAAAAAAAAATAATTATGTGGACTAGGGGAAAAGAATCCTTTCACAGTATCAGAATAGCCATAATGTAATTATTAAATGTGCTGATGCTAACGAAATCGTTCACTTTGCCTTTTCCTTAAAACACATAATATTAAATTAAACGAAAGAATTCCTGAGCCGAAGGCTCTGTCCAATTGTTCCCTTTTGCTTGCTAAAATATCGTTACTCTAATCCCAATGCTCCAAAACAGATTTTTGAACTGAATTTGATTTGGACTTTTATTGTTAAAAAAGAACTGGCAAAGTTCATAAGTTCATTCTCACCGGAAGCAATCCAAAACCATACAAACTAAATCGAACATCAACGTATTGAAGGCCTATGGGCTATTATCGTGAGACAAATACTGTAAAAATTGTTCAAGTGGAGCTTTACATCATTTACCAATAATTTTGGAGGTATTGGTTCGGAAGTGTAGAATGTAGCTACATGCAACACACATCTTGTGCCTAATTCGAGGCAAAATGAGCAAAAAAGTGAAAGAAATGATCGGGGGATGTTGCGTGTGCTCTGATGAGCGCGGCTGGAGTGAGAACCCTCTTGTTTATTGTGACGGCGCAGGTTGCAGTGTAGCGGTCCACCAAGGTAAAACAATTATCCAGTTTAGATTTATATTCTTCATCTTGTGAAAATCTGTTAGAACTTAAGCATATGGGCTTAGCGAGGGTGGCACCTCTGTGAGGACTACACGTTTGCTAAGTTTCAACCAATAGCCTAGTCCCAGGGCCTAGTTAGTATTATTGCTCTGGCACTGTGGCAGGGTGTCTTGAGCCGAGGAGAGCCTGACCATTTTCTGGCATTCTGCAAATGCAATCTATGGTACTCTTGAACAATTGCGGTCCCTCGAGAATTTGCCAGATTGATAGAAATGCATCGATATTAACTACTTTGTCTTTAACAGGTCAGATAGAACAGTGATTACTATCATTCTATAAATCGTCAACAAAAAGACATGTCTAATATTTTTTCATTACAGTGTCTTAACTATCATGAATTATATTTTGGCCCATTTCTCAATAGAAATAAAATTTAGGAATCTGTCCTTGAAAAGTCCTGGAAAAGTACATGAATTTCTTTCTTGACAGAGTGCAGGAACCCTGTAAATGTAATGTAAAAAGATGTCTAATTTGAGCACTTGGGATTCAGTAGGGCAATAAAAAATCTGATTGACTTCCGCTGTCAGTGACCTTCAACGGCTTCCGACCTTTCACCCAAGACGTTGATTGCAATAGCTTGGATCTCAACTTCGGGTCAACTTCATTCATTCATTCTTAACTCTGGATCTTAGCCTGGTTTCTCAACTTCATCTTCTTTCTTTCTCTCCCTCTTGATCGTATTCGTAGCCTGGCTTACCAAATTATCTTCTTTCTTTCTCTCTTTCTCGATGGTGGCCTAGTTCCTTCTTTTTAATCTTCTTCTCGCTGTGGCTCTCTCTTTCTCTGGCACCATCTTAATCTAAAATCCAGGTTTAATCTAGACCCAGACCTCATTAAAGTTTAAACTGGACATTGTTTCTCCTTCTCTTGAGTAAAACATCTAGTCCAAGGCATTTTCTCTCCAAATTTTGGCTCTTTTTCCTCCTTTTCACAGATATTCTTTCCCTCTCTCTCTCTCCAGCTGTCTCTTTCTATAATTCTAGATCTAGAACAAAGGCGTGGTTTCTCGTTCTCTAACAAGTGTCAATAACGCTGCTTTAATTGTTACATCGTCACTATGTCATGACACTTAACATTATTGACCTGGCAAAGTCTCAAGGGACCGCAATTGTTCAAGAGTACCCAATCATTGATCATAAAATTGCTAACCAGGACTGGGAGAGGATTCATAGTCAGCTAGAGATAGAGCATGTGTCTCTTCTCATCAGTCCCAGTTGTCATGGAGGTGAGGTCAGTTTCAAACCAGTCATGGTATTATGCTTCCTACCAAATCCTTGATTGGGTTTCACAGATGAAACACAGGTGAATCAACATGACAGTAGCTTTGTCTGTCGATGTCTCAAGACACTTCTGTAGGTTTGTCTCTGCCTCTGGATTAGATTTGTTGATGACACAGATCTTGGTCTTGAGTAGATTAAATACAGGATAGCTGCATAGCAATAATTAGGGTGAGTTTATGGCTGCAAGTGCAAATAAAATGAATTGGATTACATGTCTAAGATTTGGGATAAGGTTCAGAAGAGTAGCCAGTTTCGGGAGTTCATCAAATTCAAAGTGATAGAACATATCTATTGATAGTGTAATTTTTTTTAGATAAATCTGTCTGTTAAAGACTGAATTGATCATTTGGTTGTTTTTTTTTTCAGCATGCTATGGCATTGTCAAAGTACCAACTGGTCCTTGGTTTTGTCGGAAATGTGAATCTCAGGAGAGAGTTGCAAGGGTTGTAAGTATACCAGATTTCAAAACTAGTGGGAAAAGTTCCCAGGAGACCTTTACTGCTTACTGAATTTTTTTTACCACATTTGTTTGAAAAATTACAAATTTCTGACGCTTTAGATTGCATTTTTGTGCTTGCTGCATATTTCACTCAGTTCTGAAAAATTTGCTGACACGGTAATTTTGAGACTTCCTTATTTTATAAAGCATAATTTGAATAATGAATAATTATGATAAGGCAAGCTTGTATGAAATGATATAAATATTATAGGTAAATTTGACCAAAAGATACATAAAAATCTCAAATTTGATCTCTCATATTATTAGCCTTAGTTAGTTTCCAAATGCCAATCCTTTAACAGAAATGCCCTCTTTCAGGTTTTGACCTGAAATCAGCCTTTTCTGGCTCCTTCAGTTTGGTTTGAATATGTATCATATGTGTCATCTGATAATGTATTCAATCCGATGAAGGCAGGCGAAGAAAGTTCAGATTTTTTTTTCTGTCCTGAGGGCATCCCTGCTTTTAGTTTAAGATATTGCAGCAACGGAATTTAGCTTTGCGATTTTGTGAATAACTCAGAGATTATTTCAATAGTTGGGATGTTGGTTTGTTGAATTTTCCTGCTATGTTAAAAATTTGAAGGATTATAAATTGAAAGATGTTTTATCATTGTAGGCCAAAACCTTTAGACAAAAGTTTTGTACATTATGAAATTTTACAGTATTTTTGTAGTTTTCTCCTGAAATAAATCTTTAAAAATGTGTGTTTTTAAAAAATATCTTTTATAGAAATGCGAATTGTGTCCACAAAGAGCCGGAGCATTAAAAAGAACTGATTCTGGAGGTGGGTGGTTCATCTTTTTTATTTTTAAGTAGAATACTTGCTGTTTTCTTCAAGGATGCAAATGTTCTGATTTTTGGTCGGAATTCCGACAGTTTAACTTTTTTTTTTCCAGTAGTTTTCTTTGATGAAAACATTCACAGATTCAATCATAGGAACTAAAACTAAATACTTCCTCTGGGTGGTATATAGCTTTGTAGTGCACAGAGATGTACAAGATCTAACTCTTTTTAGTTGATTTATCGATAGTAATTTTTAAGGGCAGCTGTTGACTACCAGTAATAATATGTGATGTACTTCCTAGAGGTGTTAGAATTTTCCTGCTTTTTCTGCGTATGCTACTTGAATCTTTGTTTCTCAAACTAATGTTGTGCTTACAAGCAAGTCTTGTGTGGGTTTTAAATAAAGATTTGATTTGAAATTATTTTCCTCCTACTCTATTTCAGGCTGGTGTCATGTAGTGTGTGCTCTCTACATACCTGAGGCACGTTTTGAAAATGTTCAAACCATGGAACCTATAGTCTTGAGTGCTGTTCCTCATGAAAGATTTAACAAGGTGAATTAACATGTTTTGAATTACTGTTCTGAAATACTTACATTCTTTTTTGAACTGGATTGTAAAGGAAACATCAGGTAACAAAATTTTTAAAAATTAATGAAGATACTATTATAATTGCTTTTTCAACACTTATAACACTGCGCTTTTTGCAAATCTTTAAAAAGCAAGTAAGAGCAAACAAAATGATTGATTAGCGGCATGTGTTTGAATTTGATGAAACCTTTGTGGACCATCAGATGGATTGTACTAAAAGATATTAAGGGAGGCAGCTTGATTTTAGAATGGAGGGTAATTTAAATGATGCTTTGTGTTGTTCGAAAGCAGTAAGATACAAATTTGTTGTACCCAAGGTAAAGCTAGATGTTACATTAGTAACCTATGACATATAAAGCTAGATGTTTTGTTAGTAAATTATGACATGTAAAGCTAGATGTTCTGTTGGTAAATTATGACATGTAAAGCTTGATGTTACATTAGTAACCTATGACATGTAAAGCTAGAATGACAGGTAACGCCAGATGTTACGTTCGTAACCTATGACAGGTAAAGCTAGATGTTGCGTTAGTAACCTATGGCATGTTGTGCATCAAGATGAAGCTCAGCATAAAAGTAATAGATTCTCATTGAAGTGAGGCATGGTGGTACATGAGTATCCAGTGGCTTCTATGCTTGACTGTCTCTATCTGGAGTCATGGACGATTAGTAAGCACCAGCACTTAAAGCTCATAATCATTGAAACATTTTAAAGATGCTTTAAAATAAGCTTTCACTATAAAACTGAAGTGGATTTGAAGATCTTAAAATGATATCATTGCAACTTTTTAAAAAAGTTCCATATTGTAAGATCTAGTCCAGAAACCTTAGTTGTGTGCTGTGATTTCAATTGTAAGGTATTGTTTATCCCCAGATCTGCTACATCTGTGAGGAACAAAAGAGAGACACCAAGGCAACAGCTGGAGCTTGTATGCAATGCAACAAGGCAAACTGCAAGCAGTATTTTCATGTCACCTGGTAAGATGAAATCAAAACAGTTTAGCTTTGTTAGACATTGTAAATGAAGAGTGTGGACTAGATATGTATCATAGATGCAACTTAATCAAGTCTTGAGTATTTGGTGATTTGAAAAAACAATTTTTTAAAAATAGTGGGTTCTTATGTTTTGGCAGGCAAAAAAAAAATCCACTTTTGGGTTTTGGATTTCCTGCAAAATGACTACCATGCTCTTGAAATGTTGGAAGATAGACAACCTTTAGTATTAAAGATCAACTTTGACTGACTGAACATTATCTGATTTTAAAAGATTTCACGACTTGTTTTGAGCTTGAACTAAACTAAGTGTAACAACAAAAATTCTCTTTTTCCCAGCATTATGTGAAAATTGCTATTGTTATAGAGTATCAGTAAGCTGTAGCTGAGAAATGACCAGAACACAAAATACAGGCTTGTAAATCTTTCAGATTTAAGCTGATTTCAGCTTTTCTCCTCTCAAATATGGGATTTCAGATCAACTTTTGTTCTTAATCACAAAGAAGAAAGTCCAATCAGTAATTCAATACCTGCCTGCAATATTAAAAAAAGGGTGTTTTAGAGAGTTGCCCTTGCCTTTTGTTACTCTATTGTTGGTACCAAAGCACTCTAATCGTCTCAGCTTTTTTTTTTTTTAATCAGCCATTTACAACCCTGAAAATATTGTTGGTGTGACCAAAGTTAGCACTTTAGGGAGACATAATCATGCAAAGAAAGAATAAAAGATTTAACCCTTGAGCCATGCATTCCGGATTCCCATCTGAGTATATTGACCTGATTGGAAGAATGTCAAGTTGAAAATCTATGATAAAAATATTTTTGTTGCATCATGTTACTTGAAGACTGCTCTCACAGTAGGTTAATTTTTTTTTCTTCTCCTCCAGTGCTCAAGCCCAGGGCCTCTTGTGTGAGGTCATGGGAAGTTATGAAAACGTTACCTATTGTGGATATTGTTCTCATCATTACAAGAAACTAGTAAGTACAT
>BMAT01007000.1:121258-131738 GCA_019649035.1 Elysia marginata
CATGAAAAATTTCCTGCTTTTTTCTCATGAGCTGCTTGCATCCCTGTTCTACAGAAGCATGATAGAGCTTTTCTCTTTGTTGTATTTGAAAGAAGATAAAACAAGCTTTTCTGTGATATCAATATCTTACTACTTTCCAATTTCGACTTCAGACTCGTTTGGATTGGTTGCAAGACATTAGCTTTTGTCTCTATTTCTGTGAAGCATACAGGGGGAAAAAGCAGTAACAGACTTTTAACAATTTGCTTAGAAATACATGGGAAAAAAAGTGCCATGCAGCACACATTTACAAAAGAGTACAGTGGAAACAGATTATCTTTTATGCAAGATTTATTGGCCTCTTTAGCAATAATAGATTTGAGGATACACTTGTATTGGTCTGTACAGGCAATGTACGGTAATTTAGTTTGTTCTCAGATCCTGATGCAAGATATTATTGTACAAGAATGCATTTCTCACAATTGAAGTACATGTATTTGTGTATTCATACTTTTGTTTAGAAAAAGTATTTTTGTGCATTATATTTTGCAAATTTCATTGATTAATTATTAATGCTCAGAAGATGCCTTAGATATCATATTTTTTTTTTGCTCAAACACTACGCCATGATGTTCTAGAGGTAGGTGTTCAATCAAGGTTGGGTTATTGACCTAAATGAGTCTAAATTTCATAGGGGGCATAAATCATTTAATTTAGCTCTGGAACTTAATTTGCTTGTATGGGATTAAGCCTCCTTATTGGGTTTTTTTGTTTTGTTTGTTTTAACTTACCTACTTCCACTTTGACTATTATATGAAGATGCCATTTTTTCTATTTGCTTAGATTTGGCTGAGCATAGAAATCGAAGTTAGTTTCATTTTACCTTCATCATGCATAAAATTTCTTCTCCGTTTGATTTCTAGTATCGTCTTTGCTCAACTGCTTGCATAAGCTAAAGGGGGAGAACAAAGCTATGGAGGAACAAGTCAAGGATCTGAAGTCGAGGCGTAACCATTTGATGATGGTCAATGCCCGTCTTGCCTTGCCGTTGTCTCTGTTTGATTCGAGTGCTGCTGGCACAGTCGGAGCCAGTGGTGGGGAGGGAGGCACAGACTCGACGGCCAGTTTAAGTAAAGCAAGTTCTTCAGTTGGTAGCATAGAGGATATCTCATCGCCTGATGATGTACAGGTATGCCGGGAGGTTTTTGTTTCTTTGAATATCTAAACAACCAAGCTGTCATTTTTAAACAAGTTCACTTTATTTATAATTGAGTCGGAAATTACTCACTAATGGAAAGGATGACAATTTTAAAGCCATAAAATAAATTTTTTCACAGGGATGCAAGTTTTCCTGCTTTTGCAGCAATTGCAATTTAATACAGTTTTCTTAAGTTAAGAAACCAGGAAAATTAGAAAAATTTATGACATTAATGTTAAAGAAAACTCCAAACTTAAGAGTTATAGAAAATTCAGCACTTTTTTTTTTAGTTAAATAGCTGTGAAGGCCCTAGTACAGAGTTGAATATACCTTTTTAGCCTTTCTACATAAGATTATCAGTGCCAAATAAAGCATTTTGTAAAGGTGTTAAACTTTCCTGCTTTTTCTACATAGGCTGCTTGCATCCGTCATGTTTTTTTTTTTTTTTTTTTTTACATAGCTTGGTCTCAAACATTTCTCTGCCATAAGGCAAACTGGCATATCTAACAAAATTGTGTTGTTTTTTGTTTTTAATTTATCTGTATTATTTTTCTCTTGTTAATGATATGTCTTGTGTCAAAGCCAGGTTTGCATATCTCTATCACAAAAATTATTTTTGACTTGTCAAATCAATGTAACTGAAGCTTTTGGAAGCTACGAGGTAAAAGTTTTTTATTCTCTAATAAACATGCTAATACAACTCTATGCTTTTGGACAGCAGATGACAACATGATTCTGGTTGGAGTCTAAATCCTTAATCTTCATTGACCATATATGTCTAGTATTCTACCTGAAATCGAAAATTTTCAAAGCTTTCCCCTAAAAGTTTGTAGTGAAATGCTTCTGAGATTATTTCACTCAAGTAAGAACGTTTTAGCTGCTATTTGATACATCAACTCAGGGCCTCTAACGTCAACAAACTGGCTAAAGTATCCTAGAGATCTTGTAACTGCTTAGATCTATGCGTCCATGCCTCTTTAATGGTAAGTTCGTGCTGCTCAGCAGTGTAACAGAAGAACAAAAATTAGCCTACCTGGTATTTTGGCGATGGCCCCAACCAAGCTCTTACATATGATTCTTCGTATTGGTGTGGGTTTATTTATCAAAAGCGCTTTAAGAGCATTGTATTTAAACTGGGCAATTTTAAAAAAAAATTATACTACACAAAAATGTGTGCAAGCTGCAAGAAGAAAAGCGGAAGAGATTTACCAAGGTGTTTTACCAAGGTGTTTTACCAAGGTGTTTTACCAAGGTGATTGTTATCCTGCTGAGATATAGGTCAAAACCATTTAAAGTGACACTTTAATTAAAGAACATGTACAGTGTCTACAGGGCAGTCAGTGGACTTAACAATCAAACAGCTTGTTGGTGTCATGTGTCATAACTACTACTGTTTGGTTTTACTTTATAGACCCCCAAACTTGCTCCAGTGCATATTCCTTCTCATACAAGCCTGGTGGTTGAAGATATTGTCAGCCCTGTGGGTGAGTTCTTTCTAAGATTTTTGTAGAAAAAAATATTGAAATTTAGATTTTAAGAACCAAAGCTAGAACTTAAAATGATTTTCTAATTTTTCAAAAGTATCGAAATATTTCTCCTGTTTTTAGTAAAATATTAGGAATTTAATTTTAAAATTTATTCTTTACTGGTAGTAATTAGAGTTGACCTCTCTCCCAATGACATTGGACTGAACAAATTGATTGCTAGGTCCCTAAATTAGAGTTCTTCTTTTTTCTCAGCAAATTGAAAGTGCTGAATTTTGCAGATATAAAATTATAGAGTAAATTTTAAACAAGCTTTTTAGCTTAAGGTTTTGAAAGACTGCATGTTTCAAACTTGCCAACCAAAAATTACAAGTTAGTTAATTTGTAAAAAAAAAAACGAATTCCCAGAGTTTACTTGAGTTTTCTAACACTTTAAATGTACCAGAAGCCTAGAATTTATGTTGTTTTTTTTTTACTAATAATGAAAAAGAAAGACTTCATCACCTTTTGTCTTAGCTATATGCACTCTTCAAAAATGTAACTCTAGTGCTTAGCCAATACGATTTTGAAAAATTGATTTGAAAAGAATATGATCATGAAAATATAATTTACCTATGTCTTTATATAGCATGAAAGCAACAGTATGTCTCCAGGTTGGCAAATTTGAAATAAACAATTCTTAAATGATCGTGACAGTGGGTGACTATCAATACATTTCTCATTTAGAGCCACACTGTGTTTCCGTTCCTCAGACACACCTCAAGCACCATTGTCCTTACTGCCACACCTAAAGCCAGAATCTGAAGAGGTCGGCCGTACATCGGATTTCCCCTACACAAATCAGGTGAAAACATAGTTACCAGTGCTAAGGGGATTACTGAAATGAGGTCTGTAAAATTTCCTGCCTTTTGTGCTTAAACTGCTTGCATCCCTGAATTAGGTTTACATGAGAAATTAATTTTCTTGCGGAGCATGTGTTGCCTATGGATCAAGTGGTAGCCTTGCTGAAGGCATAAATTGAGGAAAAGCTAAGGTAACGGCAAGAGTGAGCTCAGCTAGAGGAAAGCTTTTCAACAAAATGTAACAAAATGAAACGTAGTTAAAAAAAAACAAGTAAGAAGAGGGACAAAAAAAAGTTCTGGTGTTCAGAAAGTTCATGACTTTGGTTATCATAATACAAGATGAGACATCCTCTCTCTCATGTTGGGGCCTACATAAGTAAACATTTTTCACAAAAAATACTTATAAGAATGCAGAGAGCAGTACAATATCCAAATGTAAATTACTCAAACTGCAATTTTGAACATGATGTAATATTCTGCTAACCAGCTATCTGGCTCTGTGTTTATTGCCTCCTACAGACATGTCCACCCCAGCCTCTGATGTACTCTGCCGTGAACCCGCCGCCACCCTCACTCTCTGCCATCTCATCTGGTTCAAGCCTGTCGGTTTCTCCATCTTTGATGCCACCCAGTCTCACACCATCCTCTTCTGCCTATTCATCCAGTTTGTCGTCGTCATCTTCATTGCTGTCTTCATCATCCTCATCCTCATTACCTCCAGCTCTTGACGCATCTCAGCTGCCCAACTTGAGTGGTCTTAGTCTAACTTCACAGACAGATTAGAGGGTGCACATATTTGATTGTCACAATTATTTTTTTTACTGTTTTATGGTTGTTTTCAAAGCAATGTTGAATAAAATACAGCAGGTGTAAATAATACAGTATTTTCACTGTTCTCATATTTAATCTCAAATGAAGAGATGTATATTCTTCCCTTTTTACAGTTTTTCCTGTTTTCATATGGCAGTTCATTCAAGAAAGAGAAATAGCTGTAGTTTGTTATGCTAATTTCAGCTGCAAGTTGAAAAAAATGATTTAAATCCCTTGTTGAGTGCATCTATAGCTCAAATCTCACAGACCAAAAAAATAAACTCCAAATTAACCAAAGTCCAAAAATAGAATTACCAGAATTTTACTGAAAGTTTTACAATGCATGAGATTAAAAGTACAAGGCAATGTATTTATAAGCTTGTATCTTCTATTATTCATTTACAACTAGACTAAGTTCTTTGAGAGCGTTATGTTATTTTAAAAAGTTTTTGACTTTAATTTGAGCCAGTCTTGCAACATTTTCCCTCATAAAAATAAAATCTTTATCTTCCCTTGCCATTATTCAGGAAAGACTATCTCTATTAAGTTTCCTCAAGTTCTAAGTAGCATAGTACATTTTGTTTTCATTATTTGGAACAATGTGGCTCAGTGAATTGCTCATTGGGCCTGTAATTCTGCATTTTTAGGTTCGATACCGAAATAGAACTTATGGTGTGATTGTCTTGGGAAAGCAATTTATCGGCCTTTTCCTCAGTGCACTAAACTTTAAATGGGTAACTGGCTTAAGGCAGTGATTAAAACTTGGGGAATGTTGGTATTTGAGCACCTAACGAGCTGCTATACTGTAATGCTCTGAAATATCAATTGAATATGCTCTGGAGTTTATAGGCCTCCTGGGGGAAACAGGTAAAGTCTTAGACTGCCTTCTGCGGTGGAAGACTATAACCACTTATTTCTTTTGAAAATTCTGTTCTCTCTGTTTACCTCACCACCGTTAAGACTAGCCACTGAAAAAATGTGTATTTGGAAGGGGAAGAGATTTACTCGTTATTTTTATTCAACTTACACAATTTGAAAATTTTAAACTGAATCTAGTTGAATTGATGAACAAGTGAAAACAGCTTACTTTAAGCTGCTGTCCAGTCTGTTTATTTCAAACCCTGTGGGAACAAAATTTTACTTTTTTTTTTTGTTGTAATTATATGAAAATCAAATGGTGAAATTGCATCACAAAAGAAGGATAAAATCAGCAATCTAGTTTGATTTAACCAAGTGATTTGTTTTTATAGGTTTAAATTATTTGGACTTGACTGTAGTTTAAACTAGGCTGGTTTTTCTAGTTGTTTTTTGTTTTGCTGCTGCCTCAAGGCAGAGCGACATAAGGATTCCAGGAAAAAACGAACAAAAACACTTCTAATGTGACATGTTTAAATTTCTTGCTACGTCGGTTTGACAAGTTCAAAATACTAATTGTAGAGAATATATCGTGATCTGGCTTTGACACAAGACAGGTATTGTTATTTATGTTAAGAATATTAAATTAAAACAGAAAAAAAATTTTGAAATAGGGGCCTACATAAATTTGTTAGTTTCAGGCATATCAATTTGCCTTGGGCGGCAGTATAGCATTTAGATGAAAGAAAAGTTGAACTTTGAGTCAGTACACACTAATTTGTGTGGTTATTTGGAAGTAAATTATAAGTTTTTGTTTTACTTAGTCATCTACTGGAAGTAAAACCAGTGAATCTATGGGTACCCATTATTGACATATTACTTAGAGGGATCAACATAGATTTTAAGCATTGAAAATCTAGTCTTTAGTAAAACATTCTGTTCGTAATTAGAAATAAAAGCTTAATATTGGGACTGGTCAAACTAAAAAACAACAGCGCTTCATATTTTTGTAAATGTGTCAAATACTTAATGAGAAAATCAAGAAAAAAATTAACTCTTTTATCAGTTATTCCATGTCGATACGGCTTGGAATTCATTAGTAGAACCTAGTGACGGGTATACGTATGTCCAAGAGTGCCATGTGATTTATCTACATATTTTGTCTGTGTGATTTCTTGGGATAGATAACTTTGGTGGTGTTAATCCAGAGGTACTGACACTGTGCCATTTGTAACATTTGTAAGACGTGGTTTGCTCTATTTGCCCTGAGTGGCCTTGATTTGTTCAGCCATTCTTGCAAAATTTTACTGGAAAAATTGTAACTTCAACAAGCTAAAGAATGCAAATTTTGCTAACTCAGATACTGCAATGCTATAATATTAACTTTGTCAGTGAGTTTTAAATAACAGAAAAAAAAACATATCTGTGCTCTGAACGCACCCCTTTTCTTAGAAATCAAGCAGTCAAGGCAACAAGATCTCTATTTTTACTATGTATCTTAATTCTTACCAACCATCCAGTAAAAATGTATTTATTTTATACAAATTGTATATATATACCGTATATGATATATGTATATATCAAATTGCATGTCTAGAGATTCTTCTTTTCAAACTTTTACCCCACTATTTTTATTAAGTATTTTGGTTTGTGTAATGAAGTAAAAAAAATATGTCTTGCAACAAGTGAAAATTTAAAAGTAGTGAGACATTGGTCTCACAGAAAAGGTTATTTTCTGTTATTTTGAAAACAACAAAATTACTCTATCATGTTTTTTTTTGTGTGTGTAGTTATAGCCGTTTGAAGTCGACAGAGTTAGAACTTATGAAATTTCAGAAAGGGGTGGACATTGTGTTTTAAATTAAGACAATCATAAAGGTGTAAAGCCTTTAGCAACCACACCAATTAAATTTAAACACATAAAACATGAAATTTCAACATGAATCTTGCGTGAAAACTGTTCCAAGCTAATTTTACCATCAATATCTAAATTTTTTTAAAAAATCAACTTTTGAACACCCAACACCCACTAAACTTTGATTTGAAGGCCTAGAGTTGTAGTGATACATGAATTGAGAAAATACACAGTTTCCATGAAAGGGCCAAAAATTTTACAAAAATGTTTCATATTAAAAGTTTACATAAAAATATATTTTATCATATAGAACTATAAAACTTTTGATATTGTAGTTAAAAATAGATAATCAAGTGCAGGTGGGCGTGATCTCTTAAGTTTAAATCCTTTGTATTATTAATCTGCATTTTCCCTCAATTTCTTAAGATAAATTCTCACAGCTCTCCTACCTTCCCAAAGCAATCTCTGATCATAACCAAGATATCAGAATGATTTCACTGCCTCAATGGGCTTTTCAAGTTACAGCAATGCGCATACTGTATTTGTAAATATCAAATTCTGCGTCTAGACTCATTTTGGGTTGATGCTACACATATTATAGCTGATGCATGGTCCAAACCAATATTTTTTTAAATTTTTTTTTAAAACATTTTTTTTTTTAAGTTCTGCAATTGAAGCATGTTTTTCCAAACTCAATGTCTGCATTTTATGAATTTTTAGAGCAAATCAAGAAAATT
The DNA here is from genome assembly GCA_019649035.1 of Elysia marginata. Classification (NCBI taxonomy): domain Eukaryota; kingdom Metazoa; phylum Mollusca; class Gastropoda; family Plakobranchidae; genus Elysia; species Elysia marginata. The sequence goes on from BMAT01007000.1 coordinate 129,019, forward strand.
TTATTATTTCTTCCTCTTTTTCTTTGTTAAAAAAACAAACTGCTGGATAAGATGACATAAAGCGACCTTATGGTGCCGACTTGAAAAGCTTAGTATAATTGTTATAACCTTGATATCAAGAATCACAGTAGAGGAATAACTTCAACAAAAGTGCAAATACTGAGTTTTGGAAAACCTCTTTTCAATTTTAACAAAAGATATCCTTTGTATTTAAAACCACTAGATAGAGGTTGTGTGCCTTGAGACCTTCAAAGCAATTCTGCTCATGGCTGTGTGTTCAGGGATGCTGTTTCTGTAGCCCATGAGAAAAAAAAAATTAATATTCATGACAATGGCAGCTAAGTCAAGCTTTTCACAATGTAAATAAGTACAAATGTAAATTGTTCTGCGCCATTTCTTTTAATGGTTTGTCATTAATATCTATGTACATAGATGATGTGAACAAAGTATGTGTATAATTGTAAAGTAAACTTCGTACCGTAAATCATTTGTTAAATATGTATATAATTAAATTATCTCTTTTGCTGATTACAAATGACAATATCGGTCACAGGGGTAAGATAGAAAGTTCAGAGTCATGTACAATAGAAACTGTCCTTTTCACTTTCAGACCTGAATTTTTTATGAAAATATATCTAGCCGAAGAATTTTTTTTTTTTCGGAAACCATTTTTGAAGTTAAAGGTTGATTTGAAAAATCTTTGCCATATTTTTATTTATCTCTCAAACTGATGAAGAGATGCAAATGGAAGAAATAATTATGTGAAATATGACTGACAACTTGATCGGCCACTGTTGCAAAAAAAAAATATATAAGTTGTGTCCATAACATTTTCCTGACTTGTAGTTGTACAACTGATGCAATGCACCTGGGTGCACGCTTTTCTTTGGTCTTGGTGGCCAAATTTTGATATATTTTTTTAACCACTCAGGATTCAACAAATGGATAAAAATTTAGATACATCATATTAAAAAAAAACATCGTTATCGTTAGTTGTATATTTTGTTGTCGTAATATTGTTAGCTAGAATTAAAATGAGAAAAAATGTCCTTAATATAATAATAAGTAAATATCATTTTGTTTGGTATTTAAATAGCAGTTAAAATGTATTAGCAGTTAACTCCTTCACTGCTTCTCAAATTACGTGCTATAAAAATTTCTTAAGCTGCATCTGAATTAAAACATTAGTCCTAAAAATTTGGATATTTTGTCTTCTTGGCAAATCCATTGTGAGCCTGCTGTTGCAACATCAAAGCCTTTAGTGTAGCAGTAGCAAGCTGACCTTTACCAGGCCTAAACAGTACATTCACTTGTTATACATATGTAGTTATTTGCTATGCGGCTGTGTAGCCAATGTCAAATCTCTTCCGTTTCAAATCTAGGATTGTCCGATTAACCTTCATCGCCACTCGAGGGTGAAAAACAAAAGTAATGAGCTTAATTTTATTGAAAATAACCCATTTTGCCTCTAAAAACCTGTTGTATTCCTCAACGGTTCATATTTTTTTATTTTTTAAAATTAGTTCCATAAAATTTATGATAAATTATTTTTAATAATTTTTTTTTTTTTTAAAATACACATGCTGATTAAGCAGAATCCACTTGTGTGTGAAATTCACCCGTATAGTCTCAATGAGCCTTCAGAGCTAAGCTGGGTGTTTTTCACCCACGAGTGGCGAATGGGAGAATTCAAAATAGATGGCTCAAAACAGGTTTTCGGGTGACTATCACCCACGAATGGTGTTTAAGTATACAAATAGCGAGTGGCGGTGAAGGCTAAATATCACATATTAGTTTTCTTGTACGTCGATTTGATCAAAAGCTATTTACTAGAGCATTTGCTTTTTAACTTCAGCTTGCTCTGGTACAATGTAATATTTTGCTTATTTCTCAAAACTTTAAATAGCAAGGTGTTTTTTTTTTCTGTTTGCTCTTTGATCGTGTCTTTGTTCAAACAATTTTTCCTGTGCCTGAACCGTTTTAAGTAGTGTTGATAAAATTGTTATCTATTGGGTTGGAAGAAATGCATTCACCATATTGTACATTACTGACTTGCAAGATAAATGTATGTTTCTTTTTTTAAAATGAATTTGATTTGGGCCAAAACTAAATAAAATTGCACAAATTTTAGTCTAGTGACTTTCCAATTGTTTTTTTTACCCCTTTTTATCAAGGGGATATCTGTTTAAGCACATATACACATGTATCAAGAGAAAAGCAATATGTTTTGAGGGGCAAAGACAAAGATCTAACTTCATGGTATGAAGAAAGGCATAGTTCAGTGTTATTTAATGTCACTGCAAAACTGCAAATAAATATTCTACTGGTCACTGGAAACTTTTTATAGCTCTATATACAGCGAACTACTGTAACGATCTTTGCCCACACCCTCTCTTTCTCTCCTCGCTTATAAGCACAGCCCATCAGAGTTCCCAGGCTTACCTTGATTTGTATTGTTACTTTCGTTTAACCAAGTTAAAGCATCGCTTGATACTAAAATACATAAGGTAAAGTCAGGTTTCTTCGCCAGTCGAGTAATTTCGCCATGCGTACACCCCTAGACTCGTGTTGCTCAAAAAGGAACACACCTTCTTATGAAAAAAATCTGACTTAAAGGATGCTCAAACCCTTAATTTTTAATTTTGAAACTAAAAGCCCCTGTTGTTATGTAGCCATACCATTTGTTAACTTTCTAGCCAAGTTTCAAAAGATTTGCATAC
>BMAT01007000.1:154986-170397 GCA_019649035.1 Elysia marginata
ACCGAGTCATCTTTGTCCGGTGTTGCTCGTGGCATTTTACCCAGGACACAACCATCTCCTCTACCTAATGCAGATGCATTCTACACAAAAATACCTCTAAAGCCAAGCACCGTCACGCAGCCTTCCAGCCCAAACAGCATTATAATTCAAAATCCACTACGTGTACTCTACGCTGCTAATCTTCTGTTTGGGCTATTTACCAACAGTTAGACTAAAATAATAGAGGGTAGAACGATTCACACAGTCATGGCGTGCTCAGTGCAATGGACAATTTTCTAGTCTTCTCCTCCTAGTTCAGTGTAAATAACAGGCTATGAGCAACTTATCCACAGTCACAAAGAACACTCAACACCACTTGCTAATTGCATCAAAGCTAATCTCTCGCTTTCCCTCCTTTATACACAGATTCTAAAAGTACCTCGCTTTTCTGTGTTAGCTAATAAATTCAATTGTACAAAAAATATTTAAAAGTAGGCACAAACTAAAACCATCCCCTCACATAGATGACACTAAAGTCTACACTAGAAGTAATAAAAGTGGTGCCACAGAAATCTTCCAAGACGAACAATAAGCCGGGGGATTGGTCAAGGAAATGGCTTTTGAAGTTACACTTACAAAAATGCGTTGTTCTCAAACTAGGTATCCGTAACAAGGAGTCAGAGGCGAGACATCTCATCACAGAGAAGACCTACAATGGTGGAGACTTTACTCAACTGCTACCGGACTCCGATACAGAAAAAGACCTCGGCGTTGTCGTTAACAACCAGCTTAGTTTTGAACAGTTTGTCGCAAAACACACCAAACTGCTAAGAGTAACAGGATACTCGGAATAATAAGAAGATCGTTTCACCACTTGTCGCAGGAGACTTTCGTCTTACTATTCAAAAGCATGGTGATACCGGTTTTGGAGTGCGGTCATGCAGTCTGGCAGCCTCACCACTTACACACACACAAAAATAATCTTGGAACAATTAATTTCTAAAAAAGAGCGACAAGGCTGCTAACATCGACGAAGAATAAACCCTAAGCCTACTCCGAGGGGATGGCGGCCCTAGATCTCGGAGTTCCATCACTGGAGCACCGGCGTAGTAGAGGGAACACGATCAAGGTTTAGATGAAGTGAACAAAGATCGCACTCGCTAGCACGAGCGGTAGAGACCTCAGAGGAAACTCATCGCTGACACGAGCGGTAGAGACCTCAGAGGAAACATCGCGGACACGAGCGGTATAGAGACCTCAGAGGAAAGTCAGGAAACACATTGCTGATACGAGCGGTAGAGACCTCAGAGGAAAGTTAGGAAACACATTGCTGACACGAGCGGTAGAGACCTCAGAGGAAACTCATCGCTATCAAAACCTACATTCCGAGTGAACATCAGCGATCGCAATTTTACTGACTCCTCCACCCTCAACTCTGTTAAGACAAGCGTGGACAGGAGTATTGGGAAAGCAGACCTACCGGTATCCGTTTCTCGCCTTCCTATCTAGAATAAACAGTGATATACTGTAGCTTTTTTGCTAACTATAGTATACCACTGAGACTAAAGCTTGTTCAGGCGCCCATGCCAAACACACATGCTGCCAAGGGTAAGTAACCTCGAGGGGCCAATGAACAATAGGTCGTAAGGCCTTAAAAGTTTATTTTGTCAAGTCAAGACAAATGAATAACTTAAAACCTCAAGCCTAGACAAAAAGAAAATGTAGCAGAGAGGCAGCAAGCAGAAATAATCTTTAAAAAAAAATTGTTCCAATACGATTTTTAAGATAAGAATCTAAGTTCGAATGAAATCCACCAGAGCTGCTGTTCAAATTTCGCTCCCACAGCAAATGCCAGCATTTAGAGCAACAAATAACTCTGAATCACTTCTCTAAAAAGCTAATCTACCAGTACAGATCACATTAATTAGCGTAGGCCTACGGTATTACTTTGAACTGAAGCACAGGGTAAGCAAGAACGAAAAGAAGTGGTTTAACTCAGTTTTAAAATGGAAGGTTTTGGGAACAAGTCTGGCCACACTAAAAAAGGCATGAGAGGATACGAAGAGTGATTCAGAGAAGAAAGAGAATTAAAAATACATACATTAATTCTTCTTTATAGCCGAAGATAATAGTCTGATAATATTACATGTATAATGTGTTCACTGCAAGCTAAAAAAAATTCCAAAATATATACGTTGTCGGCAGGATTCGAACCTGCGCGGGAAGATCCCAATGGATTTCTAGTCCATCGCCTTAACCACTCGGCCACGACAACTGTGATGTTAAAGGAATCATAATAATATATAATCAATACTAATTTTTATGACTGTCAATGCTTCCTTTATCTTTACTTTTTATATTTTTATTTCCAAAGTCTTGGAGATGAGCTGGGTTTTCTGCGACTATACTTGCACTCACCATGTATATTTTACTTTGTCTCGTATTCCGTAACCTAAAATTCCCTTGAATTTCAGAGAAATGCAGAAAATAATTTTGACCTAGTTCTGCAACAGAGATTAAAAATAGAACTTGAATTTCTTACTTCCAGTTCCGCAAAAATTCGCGCAAGGCGCATGCGTGAAATAAAAAAAAACCCGAGTCAACTACTGAAAGGATTCAGAAACCCACTAAAGAATGATCGTTTCCTTGTTATGATAAGATTTCTATGACAATTTGTCAACGTTTTTAGCACACAGTTTAACAAATGGCCTGCTTAGCGAACTTAAAGGCTGATATAAAGATCATTGAGACCACTTTTCCCAAATCCCACTCGAGGTTTCAAGTTCGCTCAGCCACTGTTGATGAACTAACATGTCGATTTGTGGGTCGAAACAACGAGAAATACGAGATACTTGCAAACATAACGGTAGGTCTTACTGTATCACTATCAGAATAGATCTTGATATAGATCTGAATAATTAATGTAACTCTTTGGCAATATTTGCCTTTATTCACCATAATATGTCTAGGTATATGCTGTCTCGGTCATTTTACAGTGCAACGAAACGCTCTAGATTTTGATTACAAGTACACCAGATTCTGGATCTCAAGATTTTACAGGCCAGTCTCAATGTTTCAGGTGTAAACACAGGCCTCATTTTGATTTGAAAACGAAGTTCAGGTTAAGACCACACACTTAAGGAATTTGTTACTGTATTTAGATCTTATAGATTTAATTTGTAGACTTCTAGATTTTCTCATATATATATATTTTAATCGAGACTTTGCATTCATAATGCATCCCTGTTAAGGCAGGGGTTTCAGCCTTTGTCTGCTAAGTTCTATTACTTGTAGTTTTAAGGGTAATAAAAATGTTCTTCAAAATATATAACTATGCTAATGCTGTGGCCAAGACTGCTTAATCAAAATCAGTCTGATAGTGGTAATGGCCAATTATTAGTCGATTTGTGTTTATCAATTCAATGTGAGGTTTGATTATATTACTTTTGTTTTGTTTGTATAGATCTAGGTTTTGTTACTGACTATGCTGTGAAAGAAGCTTGGTTGCTGTGCACAGCAATAATTTGAATAAAGGAAGTTAATTTCAAAGACATTTTTAATGCAGGAAGTATCTAGACAAAAACCAATGTTCAACTTCAAGTTAGTTTTGGGTTCATAAGTTTAAAATTTTACAACCAACAGATTAGTCAGTCTTTAGTTTTATAGATTTTTTTATTTGCTAGTGCTGGTTCTTAAATAATAATTAGTTATAATCATATAAGCAGGTTGTCCTACTGTTAGCTGAAGTAGTGAACTGCTTAAAAATGCAATTTTATTTAATTAAGTTTTTGTGTCCCACATAAAGAAGTTGACTAGTTATTCTCTATACATGTCTTTGTTGAACAATATATTTATTTATAGCAAAGCATGCTAGAAACCTTTGCGTGGTTGATTCTGCATTATTTGCTATTGGTCAGCAAGGAATGTGAGTGTGCTCTTAAAACAGGTCACAGGCAGATTTAAATACTTTTAAATGTTTCTCATGCTGAGAGTTCTACTTAATAAAGGGGGGAAAGTCTGTACCTCTGCCCAGCCTGTTCAGTTTAAAACCTATCTCAAGGCAGAGTACTTTAGCACCTTGGCTGTCCCACTGACTATCATCACTATATCTGAGCCTTTCATATTTAAGGACCCAAACAACTTAGGGTATAAAAACCACTCAGTAACAACTGACTGACCTCCCATTGACAGGAGTCAGAATGCTGCTCCCCATCAGGACAGCCTTTGATGCTGTACGCCTTACATCTTTTCAGACCAATTTTCCCTCGCTTGACATAGACGGTTGGCTTTGACTGACGCATGGTTTGAGTTTTGACTGGACAGTTTGATATGTTTGTGTTAGTCTCTTACTATCAGGGAATCCATGAACACAGCCCTTCCTTTGAGCCTAGGGGGACAGTAGTCAAGTATATATGCCTGTGGGCCTAGGGGGACAGTAGTCAAGTATATGCCTGTCAATTATCTTCAAATGATATGATTTATTTCCACGGTACTACGAGTATGACAGACGCAAATCTCATAACTTTGGTGAGCTTGTGTCGGCACATGGCTACCTTATTGACACTAGTTAAATGATTAGCTGTTGACCATGGGATAACAGGACATGGAAGATACATATCATGATATGTTTGAAAGGTAGAATCTGGGGTAATTATATATACATGCACGAGATGCTCCTAAATTAATTTTTTTACACGTCAAAAGTTTATTTTTATTGCATACAGAAAAGTAGCAATACAATATAAGTTATTTATTTGATTAAGTTTGATAAATTTTGAGTTAAGTTGTTTTCAACTCTGCCCACAAAATTCTTTTAAAATTAATTTTACATTTTTGATTGTTGAAGATGCATTGCAAGAGTACTGAATTTGAACATATGCGTAATTTTTGGTTAAGTGAGATTTTCTCATGTTTCTCCAGGAAGCCTACCCACAGTCTGCTCCAATATGGTTTAGTGACAGTGATGATGCCGGAGTCGTTAGTGTTGTGGGCGATTTGGCCAACACAAGCAAAGAGCATTACAATGTATGTGTGAAATTGTTTTAGCTTCCCCCACTCCCTCCCCCAGAGCTGCCCTTTCAGTCACTCAAATTTTGTATGCTATTTTTTTATTTCATATCGTAGAAGAGCAAGCATGATTGGGTCTGGTAGTATCTGTATCAATAGCACATCACAGTAAAAAAAAAGCTGTAGGAAAGTTTAAGTGTCAGGACTAAACCTGCTTTTTTGTACAGAAGTACATTGGCTAGATAGCCTTTATATTCTTCTGGCAAAAAGTAAAAGACAAAATCTTATACATCACGGATGCAAGTTTTCCGATCTTAACAGCAATTCTGATTTTTAGCAGTTTTCTTGATAAAACAAGCAGGAAAATTTGAAAAAATTGAGACGTAAATTTTTAAAGAAAACCGCCAAACTTCAGCTTTATAGAAAATCAAATACTTTTTTTTTTTTAGTTTTACAGCTCTGGAGGCTCTAATAGTCACGTTTTACCTATCTTTTTTAGTTGATCTATCAAATATTCTCTGGGAGAAGCTATTAGTTATCACCACCATGTGGAACACTTCATAGAGGTGTTAGAGTTAAAATTTTTATGCTTTTTGTGCATAAGGTGCTTGCATCCCTGATATATAAATTATATTTTTCTTTATGAAAATGTAGATGTTTTTATAATTCTCCTGCATAGTGAGCAGTAGGGGTGAGCACTGGCGCAATCGGTAGGGCGGTTGACTGCTATCTGAGAGAGTCCCGGGTTTGATCCCCAGTCCGGGCTAAATTTTATTTGCTCCCCTGTGCCCACCCAGCACATGATGGGTAGCTAGGTCTCTTAAGACTCAGCGAAAGTAAAGGCGGCGAGGAAAGCAATGCCAAACTACCTCACTATGCCGTGTGCCTAGAAAAACAAGGACCCTGCCTTTTGTTCCCCTACGCTCATGTCGAGTATGGAACTACCTTTACCTTTACCTTTACCTGCATAGTAGCACAGCTGCATTGCAGCTCTTGTTTCACATCTTGAGCCGGAATAACCTGTCTTTCCAGGAGACTAGTTGACAAATTGAGAAAATTGATGGTATAGGTACAAAGTTACTTCACATATGTGATGCATCCCCATGTTTTGGGGCACTAGGTACATCTGAGGTGTTGTGAATTATTGGTACCACTGTATACTACACATTATAAAATATATTTTGACACCAAGTTTATTTCAGATAATAAACTTACTATTTATGCAATTTAAAAAATTAGGTCTAGGTAACGGGTTTCTTGCTTTATCCGGCTATTAATCAAAATAGCCTTCGGTACCTAGTGCCCCGAACAGTCGCGATGCGTCACATATATTTAGCAATCTACAAAAATGCAGGTAAAGATATAAACATACTAAAATCGTTTCAATTGTGATTTCATTGTCTTCATTCATGTGAGCAGCACAGCCTATTCTTCTTTAACTCATTTTGATTCAGACTTTCTTGTGTGTGGTCGCGTGTTCCAAAATGTAAATATTACTCTCCTGTGTGTAAAAAAACTAAAATGCAGTTAAGACAGTTTGTTTGCGTTTCCAGATATTGTATCAAACAAAGCTGCTTGTTGAGAATCTATGCAAACTGCATGATTTGGAAGTGCCTACTGATATCAGTGCCCTAGACGATGCTCTTAATGAAAAGGTGAGTTTGAAAAGTTATGCAGCCACAAGCATGCTAATTATTGAAAAAATCAGATCATAGTTTTTATCATGACAGCTCACAAAGATAATAAGTTTAATCTGTTTATTTGAATAGTTGTGAAGCTTGTCATTGAGTAATAATAGGAAGATATCAATGGTAATAAATATGTATGATAGGATTTATAAACGATACTTCTACTGCCTGTGTTGGAAGAAACATTTGTGTGTGTCATGAAGAAAATGCAGTAAAACCAGGTTGGCAAAAGTATCTTTAAATATTTAGTCATTGAGAAATCCTTGCCTAATCATACGACTAAATTATAAGTTGCATGTAGCTTCTAGATTAAAAACTTGTAAAAAATGAATAAATGCTGTATTGTTTGCTCTAATTTTAATAAAGATTTTTATGCACAGGCTACAAATGTCCATTACACAAAGCTCATATCTTCATTTTGTTGAGTATCATATTGTTATGATTGCTTTAAATAGTCCAAATCTTGCCTACTGTGTACTGCTAAAGCCTGAAAGAGATATACATGTTTGAATTACTAACCAATAAGCAAAATTGTCATGTGTAGTAACTAAAGTGGTGTTTGATTTTTCTAAACATCAAATAAGCCTTAATATTATGGTTTTGCATTTTACTAAGCTTTATTCCCAAAAGGTTTATTGTCATTAGGTTGAATATTTGTATTGGCCGTTTAAAATTTAAAACCGTTTCTCTAGTTTTCTTTCCCCCATTAAATGAAACAATGCAATTCAATTTATCTCTGTTTGTTTCTATAGGGCATTGCTGTAAAAATGGTCGTTGATACCTTATCAGAAGATGAAGAGGAGGAAGATGAGTTTCATTATGATATGGAGGATGATACCCACAGGTTTGGGGTTTTGTTTTGTTTCGTTTAAATTTTAAGTCTTGACGTACCAATTTGACTCCTGTTCTGAGTAAGAATGGAATTTGAAGATTATATTTTCAATACCTTTGCAGTGATTGTGCAATAATTTTGCCAGAAAATGTTTTGATATTTTTAAAATAACGCTGTTCAAAAAATGCCAAAAACTGGTCCATATTTGGGATAAGAATGTTTTTTTTTTTGTTTATTCATGAAGAGTTTCAATAATCTCTTAAAATGAGAAGTTGTCGAAAATCTCGGTTCAATGTATTGATGACAAAGGAAAGTATAGATATAAAGCAGCAGTGTAGTCATGTATAGCTACTTTTTTTAAATACTTATTGCCAACGTTTTCCTTTTTTTTTTTCACATTTTGGACTCTCCAGCAATGAACAAAAAGCTAAAGAGGAAGTTGAAGGTATTGACATGGAAAATCTTGCAGTATTAGAGAGATTGAGGCAAAGCCAAAGACAGTCCTACCTTAAGGTAATATTAGAATCAGAGTTACTGCACTAATGCCCTTTTATCTTTCAATTGTGCTTGTTTGTGATTCGAGCTTATGTAACCCATACTTTCCCCTCCCAGATCAACGTTTTGTAAGTGATAAATGGAAATTTATATAAGCTGCCAAAATAATGTTTTAACATAGATGTAGTCCACATGTTGTAGCTAGTGCCTTTTTTGTCAATCTTAGAAGTAAATCACTAGATTTAGATCCAGCTCTTACTGCAGTATGATGGCCATGGCATAGTTGAAAAGACTTAATGTTAATTGCTATGTTCCAAACTTAACAATCAAAAGTAAATAACCTAAGCCTGAGTATAAGTCCATCACTCATTGTAGGCTGCATCATGAGCTACATGTATTGGGTAGTCATAGGCCCAGGTGTGAGAGGATATTTTTTAAAAGTTATACTACTCACTAACTGCATCAAGGTCTAGAATCTAGATCTATTGTCTAGCTAAATCTTGGTCATAATTCTAGCAATTCTAAACTAGTTATCTATCCTAAGTGTTATGGTAAGTTTCTCATTTTACAAGTTAAATATTAATAATTAAATATTTGAAGGTTATAAGTAGCGTAGTTAACATTTCTGGAAAATAATTGTATAAAATTAAGACATGTGGGCTTATCTAGCCTTAATGCTAATTCTAACGAGTAGCATGCAAACCAACCGCACACTTTGATTATTGCACCACTGATTATGCTGGCAGTCACGAAAAAGTTTAGTATATTTTGAAACATGGAATTGGCATAATAAATAATCATCTGTTCTTAGTTTGTGATTTCTCATTTTTATAAAAAAAAAAAAAGACCATACTGTTTGTAACTTCTAAATATCTCATAATGTTTGCATTTGGTCTGTCTTTACAAATTTGTCTTTTACATGCTTGCAAATGTATCCACTGAAAGAAGTTTTGTTATAATTTCAGAAAACTAGTCAGTCTCAAGAGTTTGTCATAGCATTTCAAATAGATCTAGTCCACAAATGGGCACAATGTGAATAAATATGCTTTGATGTAAAAATTGTATCATTGAGGAGAAGCAAAATAGTAGGGCGTCTTATTTGCAAGAGCTGGACTATATGATGCTTACAAATTGGGTGCAGTTTGTTTGTATCAAAAGAACTAGAGATTACACATCCCAAGTATTAACAAAATGGCTCATCTTAGAGATTTCCTGCTGGTGCAAGGGCACGCTTGCTGTGGTCCATTTCAAGCCCTGTCACAGCCATTCAACGATTCTATCCTTTGACTGCACGGTAAACTGACTGACTTAATAAATGTTATGCAGAAAATTTCAACTCTTCTCACCAGTAGTTGATCGATGGCTATTTTCTTTCTTATTCTCCACAGGGCTCAGTTTCTGGTTCAGTCCAAGCAACAGATAGGTTGATGAAAGAACTGAGGGACATATATAAATCAGACAGTTTTAAAAACGGTATATTGAAGAAAAGATCTAATGTCCATTTTCAACTTGTCTTTTTTCTATCATATATAAAACTGTGACTTAAAAGAGAATTTTTTAGTTGTCTGTTGATTTCAAGTTTGTAAGCTTGAACAACACTGTGCTTTCATAAGGATATATTTGACAGGGATGGAAGTTTCCAGATTTTACAAGAGTTCCAATTTTTTCAACTTTATCCAGCAGTTGTCTTAAGCTGTAGAAAGCAGGAAAATTTTGAAAAATAAATATTTATATTTATTCAAATTCAAACACCTCTTTGAGTTGTAAAGCTGTGTAGTAACCAGGGTTGTAGCTGACTTTTTCAGACCTGCCATTCTTACAGATTAACTCAGTATTATACAGATTTTTTTTTTACCAAGATACAGATTTTCTCATGTCAAAATACTGATTTTTTACTGCTGGGCAAGTACCCCTCAATGGGCTTAACTCCAGTAAGTTTTTATCTGTCAGTTTTTGTTTATATTTTTTCTCATAACCTGAAATCATTAGTGCGGAACAAAAAAGAATAGAACATGTTGACGATTAGCCTTGATGAGTTCAGTACTTTCGGAAGTTCTCAAGGCTAGATTTACGCTTCTATGATGGTAAAATCTAGGCCCTCTACCCTTCCCCCTTCCTATACACACACAAAGTTGTTTAGCCGCCAAACAAATAAAGTCACTCTGAAAATTGTTCGAAATACTCTCCCGCAATAATTACAAGTTTCACTACATTTTCTCTTTAAGGTACTGGATCTAAGACTAAAGGTTTGAAAAACATTCCCATTCAAATAATTATTTAGGGTGATAGAATTTCACAACAAGAGAACAGAACCCTAAAAATGTTGCACCGAAGCTTGAACAATGTGTACTAATAATAAGTAGAGTTTACTCTGAATCTGACCAAACCCCCCCTAAAATTCTTGATAAATTGATTGTATAAGATTCTCTGAAAAAAGTGCTTGAGGATTCTCATAAATCTGTTTATATATGTTATAATTATGATAAAGCTATCGTATACCATAAAAGAATCTATTGCTTTCCCCAACAGAAATCTACACAGTGGAGCTAGTCAATGACAGTCTATATGAATGGAATGTAAGATTAAAAAAGTAAGTTGTATCAGTTTTCCCTAGTATTTCTAATCTAAAATTTTTTTCAGGTTGAAACCTGAGCTGCTGCTATATAGGCTTCTTCTGTTCTGTTCTATCTCTATTAATTTTTAAAACTTAATTTTGAAGTTGACCCATTATTCAATCTATGTCTGTAGTTGAAACTATAAGATTTGCCAATGCTCTGATTATTTTACATTTGTACATAAATTTGAGTGCAAATTAGAACAAATTACTTGCAAGGGCTTTTAACATAAAGAATTTTAATCACTTTCAATCAATTTATATATCAAGAATGTATAGATTTTTGTTGCCTTTAATTTCCAGATCAGCAATAATTGGACTATTTCTCTTAATACCTTTTTAGTTATTATGTACTTATAAATGTTTAGACTTATTAATTTTTTCATGAATTATACTATATCATGTACACAAATTTTAATGTCTATAATTATATGTAAAAGCGCCATCAAGCACTTATCTGTGGATTTTAGGCGCTATAAAAATACATTAATGTTATTATTATTATTAGAATTAATAGTTTAACGCACCCATTAAAAATGCCATGTTGAATCATGCTCAACTGCAGCTTCCTTACAGGACCTGATGGTGATGAAGTAGTGCCCATACTTCCTTGGCAAAGAACTTGTAATTCACAAATGAAAGTTATTAAGTCAAGAATTATAGATTGGTTCAAGTTGAAGACATTGAAGTTTTGAAAACTAATAGTGTGTAAAGCCGAAGTTTTACTTGGTTAATCACCCAGGGATGCCAAATGTCAAGGGTTTCGGGTTTTTTCAGGTATTTTTATCCGTTTATTGCACAAATTATGTATATGGCACTTTTTCTATGTGAGATTCAACATTGGACTCATTTTCAGGTGATTTTTTTTCTTCAAAAAACCATGTGGCATCCTTGATCACCTAAATGTTGGAAATCTGAATGGAAAATTCGTAAAACATCTTTTTTTAATTAGGCCCTACTAGATATCTAGTCCAATCGTCCAATCATGTGTCTTTGTAATGTGTCTGGTTCTGAACTTGCAACGACTTGTTGTACTAACCTTGTTTACCCGTAGAACCACTGGATTTCATAGTACAGCAGTTACATTGAAGTGTCAAATTTTTAAAAATTGATCCGCTAGACTTTCCCTAAAAATTTCACGTTTTTAAATTGACATGCTTTTAATCATTTTGACAGAGTTGATAAAGACAGTGCCCTCTACACAGATATGCAAACTTTGAGGGAGAAGGAAGGGAAAGACCACATTCTTTTAAGTTTCACATTCAAAGTAAGAGATTCTGTTGTTTCTGTCTTAAATTAAGCCGATGTAGTGCAGGGATGCAAGTTTTCCGATTTTTGCAGGAAAGCCGATTTTTTAGCAGTTTTCTTACACTAAAAAAGCAGGAAAACTTGAAAAAATTATGACTTAAATTTTAAAGAAAACGTCCTAATTTAAGAGTCATAGAAAATCAAACACTTCTTTTTAGTTGTATAGGCATTTGTACAGAGTTGTATCTATCTCTTTGAATTTTCCATCAAAAGTTCTATAAGGGCGCCCACAGAGTGTAAAATTTTCCTGCTTTTTGAGCGTGGGCCGCTTGCATCCCTGATAGTGTGCCTTATACCATGTCATTATAGTGATTTTGTACCAGATGGAGTAACACTGAATCAATGATGGTGAAGTAATTACTTAAAATCAGCCCTTACCACTGTTAATTCCTTTTAGTGTTGAAAGTGTATAGGAAAATAATGAAATTATTTTATTTAAATTGGTACATGAAGAAAGGAGACATAATTGTTCCAAGAAACTGACAGATACAACCAATAATTCGTCGCCCATCTCAGGTAAGGGCGTATGTGCCAAATTGTCAGTTTTGAGTTATCGATGCCGCCAGATTCATCATGGTCCAGTCTATCTTATGTCAAATCAGCTTGAAGATAATACAAAACTGGCTGAGTTATTTGATAAAACTATATTCCCCTGTAGTTCGTTTTCATAAAACAGTTCTCATAAAAGGCCCTCCCTTGAAAAATTATAAAACTGTGCATACGCCCTTACGTGATATGGGCAACAAATAGAATGATTGAATGTAAGTTATGTATAGCAGTGGATCGAAATAGGCTTAAAGTTGGCTCTGATATGGTTTGATCTCTCAAGTAAAATTCAGTTAAGGACCAACCACATTGTGACTGAAAAGAAACAGTTTTTACCATGTCATCTTTATACAAGGTGATCAGTAAGTTCATAATTGCAGCCTCAGTCTTTCTTACCATATGGCAGAGAACTGATGCAGTGGAAAATTAGGTAGTATTTAAAAGAAAATTAATACAAAGAAGATGGAGCATGCTATCAACTATGAACTAAAGCCCTTTGTCTAATATTTATATATAACCAGGAATCATTTCCATTTGACCCTCCATTTGTGAGAGTGATCCACCCAGTAGTCGCTGGGGGCTACGTCCTTGGAGGAGGTGCCATCTGCATGGAGCTGCTGACAAAGCAAGGTTGGAGCAGCGCTTACAACATTGAGTCCATCATTCTTCAGATTTCTGCCACTTTGGTCAAAGGAAAAGCTCGCATTCAATTTGGGGCTGCCAAAGTAAGTACATACTTACTTAACTCAATCACCCCTAGGCCCACGAGCCCAGTCAAGCCCTGTCCCTAAGAGAAGGGAGGTAAACCTAGAATCTAGGTCTAGAAATCAGTGCAAAATCGTACTGAAAAAAAATGTCAACTTAAACAGACCCACTTTGGCGTATTTGTGGACCAAAAGTGAAAAGAAAATAACCTAAATAACGCTTCAAAAGAAAAAGAGATGTAACATTGGCCATATCGGATGCAGGCAGATCTAGACCTAGAATCTAGGTCTAGAAATGTGTGCACAATGGTACTGAAAAACAGTCAAATTAAACGGACCCGCTTCCGTTTGTCTGTCGACCAAAAGTGAACTAAAAATATCCTAAATAAGGCTTAAGATCTTCTTTAAAGGAAGAAGAGGTTTATGCGAGATTTCGGACGAGATTTCCAGCGTTACTAAGCTACCAAAAGTACACTAGGACATCAATGGCGATCGGGCTATGACGGGCAATATAGGTGGGGTTGAGTTAAAATCATAAATGTCAAACTATTTTTTTTTAAAATGATCAGCTGGGAGAAATTAAGAATATCATTATTATTTGGGGGTATCAACTTTCCTTTTCTTTTTCTCCCTGATTTTCTCTATAAAGCTCTCTCTCTCTTCTTTCCTCTTTCATAGCGGAAACTGAAAGAAACCCTTAATAATGCAGATGTCTTTTAAAATGCTTTTTCTTATCATTACTAGGGTGTTTCATTTCAAAATGTGGTTGGGGAAAATCGTTGAGGGAGGGATTGGGATGTAAAAAGTTTTGGCAACTGTTAAAGCTTTATGACATGCCTGGATGAAATGTCCGTGGTGATTTTCTAGTGAATTACAAAACAGTGACCTGTGCTAAGCAATTGAGTTTATGAATGAACAAATTTGGGCGCAATGAGTGGCGTACTATTTTTTTATTTGCTTTTGAAAATGTGCTATATCATAGACAGAGAAGATTAGAATTTCAATAGTTTTTAAACTTTTATACCAGAGTGATCCAGTCTAAATACAAGTTCTATAATTATCAATATCTACATCCAACATGTAGTCCTTAGTGAAATGATGGACTCTTTTTTAAAACTTTTTTTTTTATATTTCATGCTGTAAAACTGTTCATTGTACATGCCTTTGATCCACAGAATATGTACTCTCTTGCAAGAGCACAACAGTCTTTCAAATCTTTGGTCAAGATTCATGAAAAAAATGGTGAGTTTTTAGTAGCTCTAGTGTAGCTCCAGTTCATTTTGCTTCTTTCTTAGAGAACGTGAAATTTTAAGCGGTTAAAATGTATTATTTCTGTACTTTCTAATCACAACTTGTAATATATATCCTAGTTTCATGCTGTTGAACTTACAACTTTTTTTAACGCCAAAGAAGGAAAGTAAGGAGCTATGTCCTATCTAAAAATCTTTATGAGAAACTGAAAGAAAAAAAGAATGGTAGCTTAAAATAAACATTTTGAATAACTTAAAGACTTTGAAGGGTCTTCAATATGATTTTAAGACTTTCAATTTGTCTCAAAGACAATTTAGATGTTTTGATTTTTAGGTTCAAGGGCTCTAATAATTTGAACAAGATATATCATATCCCTTTAGAAAGAATGCTAATTTAAAAATTTTTAAAATAAAAAAAAGCTGTTATTTTTAAATGCTATTTGAAAATGTGAATTTCCATCAAATTTGTTTATATTTGTAATGAGGAGTAGACCTGCAGTATGAAAAAGAATAGTGTGAGAAGTAGAAACCAAAAAACATTGGTTTAATTCATAACAACATAGAGCAGAAATCATCTACCTTTTGCTTTGTTTGCTAGTTTTTTGGCAGTAATTGGCGTTCTCAGTGCTACCTTGTTCCAACTGCAATTTAAGCATTATGAAAACCAGTCCTGCAACTTGAAAGAGGGACAACAAATCTTTACCTTGATAGCGAATTTTAAGCAGCTAAGACCCTAACCCTGGAACCCCATTTCAAGTCGTTGTGTTTTAATGTGTAACGCAAATGTGATGTCACACTATTTTACAATGATCTGTATTGTTATGAAGCAACCTTTATACTCCTGTATATTAGTGCCACTGGGAAACTTTTTAGTGGATTTTAGGCACTCTATAAATAAATTATTTTTGTTATTATTATTATTATTATTATTAAATTTTTAAAAATTGAGATAGAACTTGATTGAATTAAGGTTGCGATTTTCATTATC
>BMAT01007000.1:254884-265094 GCA_019649035.1 Elysia marginata
ATAGGTCCGAAGCTGTTGACTTAAAGCGAAATAAAGTTACTTAAATAAGGAATGAAAAAAACGGGACCGTTGCGAGGTGTTGACTTAAACCGAAAGTTGACTTCAAGCGAGTTGACTTCTCGCGGATTCCACTGTAGTAGTTTGTGATATAATCATAGAGTTTTAATCATATCTTAATAATAGTAAAAATTGTCAATCTTATGCCTCTAAGTTTTTTTAAAACTTATATCTTCAACCAATTTCTTCTTCCTCTTTTAGACAAAAATGTTAAATATTATATAAAGCTTGGTGTTCTTTTCTAAATATCAAAGGTAATGATTGAATACAAAGTTGTTATAAAATGTTGAGCTGTTAAAGTATCAGCCGAGGTTGATTATACAATGTGACATCCACAAGGCAAGTTTAAAATCCCTTAAAAGAATGATTTTGTTATACTTTTCATCATGAATCTGGTGTACTGAACTTTCCTATTTCTCAGATTATTGGAGAGCTACAAACACTTAGAGTTTTGACCTTTGCAAAGGAGAAAGAAGGGGCTGTTCTTATGGACAAAATCAAGTAAGTGTGGGCTATTCTTCTGTAGATTTCAGATTTTCAAATTTTTTTTGGCTCTCATTTAATTATGCAAAAAACATTAATTAGTTTACAGTAGTTGTAAACATTCCAAAGGTTATCACACAGGTGCTAGAACTATTATGTCTATTCATTTAGCAATACAGTTTTTTAATCAAGCTTAACCATTGGTGTCCTGACTTGTAAGGGAGATAACTTTGCTGCTTTCTGTGTGTCAAAATAAGCTTCTGTGGTGCTGGTTTATGGCAACTGAACAATTGATTTGGTTTCGTACGTTAGGGGAAACAGGATGTTTCTGTTAAAAAACATTAAAAGGTATGAAGTAAGAGAAATATTTTTAAACTAGAAAGATAACTTTTTCTCCACAAGAAAAATAAATATTCATACTAATCAAATCTTGAAGCAGCAACAAAGCTAGTCGTTTTCTTTCATGAGATCTATATGAAACAGACTGTGATCATATTGGACAAAATTATTAGAAAATAATGACTAGTATAGAAACAGTGGAAAGGATTTTTAGATGAAGACAAGATGTAAAAATGCCTGAACTGGAATTATACAAAAATTTTTAATATCAACTTAGATGTTGACTTAACACCACATACCACATGAAAAGGTTTTAAAGGTGGAACAAAACAGACCAATCCAATATTTTTCTCTCAAGTACCATTTCTTCTAATGTATTTTAGCATAGATGTAGTTGAAAGCTTTCAAAGTTCAAGATTGTAAAAAAATTTATCCACTTAAAGTAAAAGATTTAACTAATAATTTTGAAAGACAGCGATGTTTTTTTTTCAATCTGTCTAGTCTAAAACTTGGTAGGACTTGTGATGAACGCCAGCCAATTATTATTTTGTTAACCAACGGAATAAACTTGTTTTAATGATATATTTTTGTTATGAGAAAGGTTTTAACTTTTACTCTATTTGTCTTTGTTACAGACGGCAGGAGCTTGAATTGAACAACTTGAACAAAAAGTGTGAGCTGGTGCAAGCAGAAAATGATCATAGCCGATCTGATGTCAGCAGGATAACCAACGAGTTGGTCCTCAAGGTAATCTTACAACACCCAACATGGTCACAAGAAAAGCTTTTAGGGGGATGAAATTAAATCTTAAAAAAAGTTCTTATTTTGGGTTTTTAAGGATACTTAAGATCTGAGTCACACGAATGATTTCTACGATCTATATCCTTCAAATTAAATTGTTATTTTTCTGTTTTAAAACCGAGTAATTTATTGTACTTGAAAGTTGTTTTTTTTTATTTTATATACATTGATTGTTTGCTCTCATCAGCTGAAGTACAATAGTAAATGTCATGAGTTTTATGGATTGCATGCTGAAAAAAAATTAATTTTATCGCTGTTGATGGAACATTCTCCATAGTTTTAAAAACTTAATTCACATACCTTAAAACGCACACAATTCTAGCAATCAAATTCAGGAAATGAAGGTTAAAAGAGAGAGAAACAATGTGATGAAATCAAGTGCAATAAATTGTAAATATGGCTCATGATAGAAAAAATAGGATTTATCACTTAGTTAGATGTGTTAGGAGGTTTTACAGGTTGATTTTATTGCAACTAAATTACTTATGACGATTTCTAATATCTTTCAATGTTTTGAGGAATACTTACAATTTACAACTGAACATCTGATGTCTGTAATTCATGGAAGAAGAGAAACGAAGTCACTGTTTGGTTTTGAATCAGTTTCTTTAAAGAATCAATAATGAACCCAACCACAAGAGATAGTTTTTAAATTGCTGAGATGACTACTATAACCTCCAATGATAATGTTCATTTTTATTGATGTCTAAGGGAACTCTCAAGTTATCTGATCGTTTCTTTTAATCTTCTTTTGATGTAGATGAAAGAAAATTCCGGGTCTCTGGAAGTGAACAGACTTTTGCTTAGAGAGCAGTCTGGATTGCAGAGGAAAGTGACTTCCTTAGAGACACAAATCGCTCAAGAGAAGGAGAGAACTAACAGAAGAAAAGCAGAAGTCAATGATGTAATAGCAAAGGTCAGTCTCAATGTTTTAGATTGCATTGATGTTTGAACAAGATTTTTGGTTGTAATTTTTGTATTAGTTTTATGCGGCATCATGGTCTAGTTGTAGAGACTTGGCTTTTGAACAGAGAGGTTCGGCAGGTTGGGGTTCACTCCTTGATAACGGCTATTTACATCCTTTTGCCTCACTCATGTGCTAAATGAGTACCTGGCTAGGGGCAGCAAAAGTGCTGGGCTATAGTGAAGCTAGTAAAGCTAGAGTTATGCTCTGTAATTGCTGCTCGTCTTTGAGTTCTAAAGGAATTTGGTTGGTAATAGCCTGTTAGGAAACCCATGTTAGGCCCTAACAGAATTCCATTGCATCAGGCATTCTATAAAAAAGCTTCTTTAGTTGTTTCTGTTAGCTTGATGATGATGATGATGTGTTGAAGTCTATTGTCTGGCAGCCTAACAAGTTTGGAAGGCACATTTAACGGAAATTCCTACATTTCTGAAGAATTGTTTTTACTTGTACATTGTGAAAATCCTGTGCAACAAAAATAATCCTAAACTTTATTAGCATTTGTGATTGATGTAACTCTGAATTTCTTCATGAGCACCAGTGCCTTCATTGAGTGTTATTTAAAAGCAGGTAGGACGTTTTGAAGTATTTGATGAGAAAAAATTTAAGCTTTATATTTTGTCCATAGGTATTTGATTCATAAGATTTTCCATATATTGTTGGTTTCACATTCGTTATTAGTTGGTACGGAAGAAAACCTGTAAATTATGTGCATTAAAAGTTTCTTTCTTCCTCCCAGATTGAGCACTCAGAACAGGCACATTTGTCAACATCGTTGACTTTGCAGCAGAAAGATAGCATCATAGGCGATCAGGAAGTCAGACTGCGCCAGCTGACCTCTGACCTGAACCAGACTGAGACTCAGAGGGATGCTCTCAAGGTCAAGGTCGACCAGCTGAAAGATGACATTCGCAATCTAAGCAATGCAAATAACAGCACTGGGAAGAAACTGGAAAACATGGAGGCCTCTGTAAGTTTTTAGACCTACAAATTAAAAAAAAATATTTGCTATGTAGAAAGAAAGATAGAGCTTTTAAAATACTATGGAAAACTTGGATTGAATGAAAATTTTTTCAAATTTTGACACACAAAGAAAACCCACTATTTACAGTATGAGACAAAAATGAATTTGATTAAAGCATAACTCATTGTTATTTTGAAATTATCAATATAAAAGATTTGTCAAGTGCCTAGATATCACTGGTTAGGCTTGTACTTTTTTACTTCAATATCTATCTCTGCCCTATCATCAGTTCATGCTAGGAATGATTATTACCATTATTTTTGTCTGTCTCTCTCTGTCTCTCTCTCTGTTGGCCTCTCTTGATATTTCTATCTCGCTGTATCTGTCTTTTCCTCTCTTTATCTATCTTTCCTGGCCTTTCACTCCCAAATCTGACCTCGCTAAACACTTGTGCTCTTCTTCTCATCCTTTAACTTCCCTGATAAACCCTCTCTATACTTTTCTTTCATTCCAAGTTTTTACCTTTGAAAGTTTTTTCTTATTTCTTTTCGCGACCACTCTCTCTTTTCGTTCCTTTCCTCCACGGTTCTCACTTTTTATCATTTATAAAACAATAGTTTTCATGTAACAGCAGTGTATATTTTCTACCCCTAATGACAAGTTTTCTTTTTTGCTATAGAAGAGTTTGTTTGCAATGTTCACCATGTGAAAGCAGGTGCTATAGAAGAGTTTGTTTGTAATTTTCACTAGGTGAAAGCAGAGCAGGAAGAGAAGAGCAAACAGAGGGAAGAGATACAGTCATTGACCCACAAACTTGAGCTGCTAAAGAATGAACAAAATTTGTTGCTAGGTAACCTCACCACCGAAAGAAAAGTTCAAGACAAACTCAAAGTGAGTGTAGTTGAGTTCCTCTTCTATTTAACGACTTTAACTGAATTTCATGATGACTTATTTACTTTTTTTCATTTTCAGGTTAAGTTGATCTCATTTGTATTGAATTTTTTAAAGTTTGATTTTCCTTTCACGAGAGAAGGCTTAAGGTTTTGAACTTGACATTTCACCTCACAATATTAAAGGGGAGGGAAAAAATTTAATGGCTACTTGGTGATGTCCACTTGTCTAAAATGAACACCAAAGAGGAACACAAATTAAAAGATTAAAAAAAATCTTTTGCTGGTAATTGTCAGCTTTATTTTTTTTTAAAGCTATATAGGGAATGAGATTAGAGGTAAAACAAGAGTAACGTCCCTTTTCTACATGACAACACCCCAAAATCCTATAGTGGTTAGGGTAATCTAGAATTAGATTGGAGGGTCTTATATTGGTAAGCTTCTTACTTTTATAAACGATTTGACATCTAGAACTTAAAAACTATAGAGCTAAATGAGTTTATCTTCAAAATAAATCTGCCGCATAAATTTTAAATGATTGTATTTATAAGACAGCGGAGAGACACCAGGAAAGTTCCGCTACTCTTGTTGAAATCTTATTCCCTATAATGTCTTTTTGTCAAATATTAAATCCACCTTATGGGGTATAGACATGTTTCATATTTAATTTCATGTTTGAAAAACACAGACAGAGATCAAGTCTCATGAAGAGGTAGAGAAAAAGCTGAATGAAAAGATAGCCGAGCTTACAGGAGAACTGGAGACCCAGAAGGGTCAACTGGTGGCTGCCCGAGAGACGCTGGAACAAACCAAGGCTCAGAAAGAAGCTTTCTTGAAAGGTAAAGCAGTTCTAGAGCATGACGTCTCAGTAGGATTTTTATCCACCATGAGAGAAAACACTGACAAATACAGTGATCACAAGTTACTCCCAAACAAGGCTAATTGTCTTAATTTCCCCAGTATGGAACAATGGCAAGGCTCAACCATCCTGACGCGCCTGTAAAAACTTTCTTTGTGTATCGTGGTCAGGCGCTTGCATGTATGGACCTAATAAGTTAACTGGTAAAGTAAAAAATATGAGGAGGAATCTAATGAAACTGGAACTAGAGACTTTGAATTTGTCAAGTAGGCAGCAGTTGAATCATTTAAAAATACCTATTAACAATTACTTTAACTTTTCCTTATCAGTTTTTACTGTAAAGTAAATAAGCAAGGTTTAAAGTTTTACAAGTTGCCTCTTTACTTGCAAAACTCTTCAAGCCTTCGAGTAAATTTTTTAGTTTGCTAAGATTAATCAACCTATTTTGTCAGGGATAGTAAGAAAAAGAGGGAGTAGGCTGAAAGAAATATATTTCTATAACTACATACACTTCTGCTCTGAAACTTTGTTTTGTAAGGGTTAAAATCGTAAAACATTTTATTTCTTTAACCCTGTCCTTAAATAAACTTTTAAACGGTTACATAGACCCAAAAAAGCAGTATTGTTAAACTGTTTCCAATCATGCATACTCATCTAAATAGAAAAGAAATTGTCTGGGCATTTTCAGATGCATCTCCTGCAATTGTTTGGAGCACGCTTCCTCTGCCCATTCGACAGATAAAGGACTCACAGGAGTTCAAGTCTGCGTTAAAAACGCACCTATTCCAAATGTGTCTGTCCTAACTTTATTTTGTTCTATGAATATGTATTGAAAAGATGTCAATGCCATTGCTGTCTAATGCGCTTTGAGCTTTTTGTAAAAGTGCTATATAAATGTTCTTCTTCATTATTATTATTATATATTATTATCATATATTATAGATTACCAAGATGCATGTCGGCGGCTGGGGGAGAAAGAAGCCACAATGACAGACATGCGCAAGAAACAAGAAGAGCAAGTCATGCATATGAGGGAAGAGACCCTTAAGTCAGCCCAGACAGCAGACTTAGAGAAAGCAAATACAGAAAGGGATCTGGGAAAACTGAGGTATTGCATTGGAAATTTCTTAACTTCGTTTTTTTTAAATTCATTCAATTTTTACCCATCCTTGAACAATGCAATTTTAAGAGCAATCAGGATCATTATGTGGTGTCGGGGTGTAGTGGTAGAAGCTCGGCTTTCGGATCGAGAGGTCCGGGGTTCGAGTCCTGCTTTCGGCAGGTCGACGTTTAGTCCTTGAGAAAGGCTATTTACACGCATTTCTTTGCCTCACTCATGCGTTTAAGTGTTAAACGAGTACCCGACTATAGGCAGTGAAAGATCTTGTCAGAATGCTAGAGTGATGCACTTAACTTGCTGCTCCTCTGTGGGTTCAGAAGGTACTTTGGTTGGGAATGGCCTGTCGGGAAACCCATGTAAAGCGCTTAGAGCACATTAGTGGATAAGCGCTATATAAAAATGCTCTTTTTTTTTTTATTTAAGTAATAATAGAATTAAAAGATTTTTTGTATGTCTTAAGTGCAATTCAATTTATTCCAAACTGTCCTGAATGACATTTGCTCAGAAATGTATATATGCTTGTATGTTGAAGTCATGGTACTCCATTTATAAGGTGAAATTGAACAATTCATATGATGTTATCCCACTGGCTCATTGAAGAGGCCTGACATTTTTTTCTATGACTAGCAGATCTTGCAAGTGTTAAAGTCTACATGATCATGTTTAAAAAAAAATATTATTTCAAATGTGATCACATGTTTTAGTGAGAGATCTTAGAGTCCATTCGAGTAATTTGATGGAAGTCTCCAGAAAAAGTTAAGCAGGAGAGCAAAATTTAAAGATTAAAAAACCTCTATTGTTATTACAAGCTTTGCTGCCTCAATGAAAAGCTTTATCTTTAATTGTTGATTCCATATTATTTATATGTGTATATCTATACAATTATATGTGTATATGGTATGTATAATTTTTAGTATTGGTGATCCTCATTTTACCATGTTCTTTTACTTATGTGCAGTCTTACTGATCTATGTCATATTTCATATAATTTTTTTTTCTGTTATAGATATGCATTTTAACTTATTGTAAAGCGCCTTGAGCTTGATTTAAAGAAAAGGCTGCTATATGAATAAACATTTATTATTATATATTATCATTCCATCTGGACAGAGAGGAGATAGAGTCTCTAAAGGAGCAGCTTGATAGAAAAGAAATTCAGCTGTCCAGTTACAGTCATACCCTGAAGGAGCTTGAGGATGCGCAAAGGTAATTATAGTTTGTTGTAGGATAAATATGTTTTGAAAGTATTTGAATTTGCATCGCAGTGCTTTCAGATCTAGTGTCTTAACCTACTTGTCAGTTGTTTGGCGTATAATCCATTGATTGTTAACAAAAACTATGTCAACAATGACTGAATTGTACTAAAAAATATCACCTCTTTATTAACTCTATCGGTCCATTCAGCTGCACACAGCAGCTTTTGTTCTGTAGATCTATACCATTCAGCTGCTCACAGCAACTCTTGTTCTGTAGATCTATACCATTCAGCTGCTGTCAGCAGTACTGTAAAACTGATGAACAATGATTACCCGGACCAGACAAACCAAAAGCATGCATGGAATCAGTTAAAAAGCAAGGAGAAAAACAAGATGGACAAATAAAAAATTTCTGTCTAAACTCATATATTTTGACTTCTTAACAATCTTTGATGTCCCATATTTTCTCTTTTTGGTAGCTTTCTCAAAGTGAAGACTCTCATGTAGCTTCACACTCAGTTCTTTATATAAGGGCATTCCACATAAAACTATCTCACTATATTTAACAAGATTTAAATGCAAACAATCTCCCATGTGTATCTTTGAACAAGCTTTTTTGGAACATTTTCAAAGGAAAACCAAAGAGCTGGAGGCCTATGGAAGCGAGCAGGAGAAAATGGCCACTGAGGCTCGTGTCCTCATTGAGTCGCTGAGAACTGAACTTCTTCAAACAAGAGAGACAAACAATGAACTCCAGGACACGATCGCCCGGAAAGAGGTGGCAGTCCTAGACCTGAGAGACCAGCTCCGCAGCTCTGGAGAGTCGGGAGAGGCCCAGGTCACCGAGATGAGACATACCATCGATGGCATGCGCTCTCATCATGAGTATGAGAAGAAAGCACTGAGAGAGGCTCTCACAAAGGTTCTCCCCTGCACTTTTCACTTTCTTTTGGTCAAGACGAAATAGGTGTCCTTACATAACTTTCAAGCTAAATGAATTTAAAACCTCAATAAGTAAAACATTCTTAACGATGTACAAAAATGTACACAAATGTATGCTTCTTTGCATCCTCTCTTCAATGTGTTGCTATTGCTAAAAAAATTGTTGTCCAAGAATAGGAAGATTATTTCTAGCAAGATATTACAATTTTCCTGGGCGTGAACTTAAAAAAACAAATAAAAAATAAAATCAGCTTAATTGCTCCCCATTATCATGCTCTTTTAACCCCTTCGTGCCATACATGACGTACGACGTACATCATATTTTCTTCATTAAATACAGCGACAAGATGCCCTACATGACGTACATCGTACGTACCTAATGCTTTTTGTGCCAAGATGCCATACAGGACGTACAGCGTACGTCATGATAATCGATAGAATAGTGAAAAATCGTCAAAGCCTATGCTAAAGTTACTTAGAAGTTTGAATTTATCGATATTTTTTCCTTATAAATCAACTCTTCTTATAAGAAAACAACCTCCAGTAAAGGCGGGCTGCATCACTGCATAGACACATATCACCTATGTCACGAAGGGGTTAAAAGCACCAAGTGCTTTCTATGAATGAAAAATATTTTTGCTGATGTATTCAAACATTGTATAACTAAAAACCTGAAGAGACAAGAATTTCTACATGAGTCAAATAATATGACGCAAGAGTATTTATGTTTCTTCACCTACAAACATCTTACTTGCTGTAATTGTGTATCTCAGAAGTTAGGATCTTCTTGCCCTACAGGTAGAGGAAAGCTTGAAGGCATCAGTGGCAGAGGTTCGAGGACTCACTGACCAGCGAGACCAGCTGACCACTCAAGGTCAGTCACAGGAGCGAGCCGTGACAGAGCTCAACTACAAACTCAGTCAGGAGGTGGCAGCTTGCAAGGTGGCCCAAGAAAAGCTGGAACAAACCAAAGAAGCCACAGAAGATCTTAGGAAGAAAAAGGTAATGGGTGTTTCTTAATTATCCTCCTACTTTGACACACCAGATATAGACTCATCAGTAACTGCAGCTCAAAGTCGGACATAATGAATGAATTCAACATTGAAGAAACCTTGAAAGTCTCCATAGGCAGAGTAAGTCCCCTTGTGCAGCTTGATATTGCGGTGTAGGAACTAAGTTTTTAATGGATTGATTGTTCAGTCTAGACTTTAGGACTCATGGAAAGTCCTTTTTCACTATTACGCAAGAGTGATAGGATTGCCCAATTTTCTACTATAAAATATCATGTCAGGAAGCTTATGAGTCATCTACAAAAATGTACACAAATTTATGCTTCTTTGCAACCTCTGTTGAATGTTTTGCTATTGCTAAAAAATTTTTGTCCAAGAATTTCACTGTAATTATGTATTTTAAAGACCTTGCTTTTAACAAAAATATGGCCATTATGAGATAACATGAGATACTGTGAGAGAAAAAATCTCGCCTTTAACCCACTTACCTACAATAATTATTTCAGTATGCAGCTGAGGAGAGAGCTGGCAGCCTGCAGTTGTCATTAAGCAAGGCAGAGTCTGAGTACACCGTCCTCAAGGAGC
>BMAT01007001.1:16695-27585 GCA_019649035.1 Elysia marginata
CCCCCCCCCCCCCCAAAGAAAAAAAGGCTGTACGCGCTTTGCGTAGTTTTATCTACCAAGGGGCTTGTTTAAAACAGAGAAATAAACGAACAAACAAAAAATGAGCTGATGGAATGTGGCAAAAATATTTTTTCTTATTTTAAAGACTATTTAAACATTTTTTAAAAAAGCACTTAACCAAAATATCCAGTATAGGTTCTTCATACAAAAATCGCTTAATTAAAAACAGCTTTTTGAAACTGAGTAATTTTTCTTCAACTGCAGGGAAACCCACTCATTTTGCCAAAGCAGAAGGCTTGGATGATAGCCAGCCTAGACTTTCTACTGGAGAGTATATAACACAATTAAAAAGATTGTCTTGCGACTTGGTAACCAGTGTTCCAATAGTTGTTTTTGTCAGACAATATCTCACACCAAAAAAAGGGAAGATAATCTTATCCTCTGCGGCGGACTGAATAAAAAACCAGAGATATTTTTCCCTGAATTTACTACTATGTTTGGTTGGTTTTTTTTACATTTTATCCAGGGCTGTTTTTTCGGCTTCTTGATAATAACTTTGTTAGGTGGCTTACCTTTAGTTTATGCTATAAACTTTATTTCTATCATCATCATCATCGTCATCACCACCATCACCATCATCATCTTAAACGCCCACAACCTTTTCTCCTTAACAAGAGTAATACTATAACATTACAAACAATATATCCTCCTACTGCTTTAAATACTACTACTACTACTACTACTACTACTACTGCTACTACTACTACTAGTACTAATACTACTCATACTGCTGCTACTACTACTACTACTACTACTACTACTACTACTACTACTACTACTACTACTACTACTACTACTACTACTACTACTACTACTACTTCTATTACCACATCCATGCTATGGGACAGGTTATATTTAAACAATATTTTTGAAGTTTAGGTGTTTTTCTGTGTAAAAAAATCATTCTTCTTAAAGATGTTATAAAGAAATTTAAAGGAACCATTTTCGATATCAAATTTGTTGTTGTTTTGCTGTTGCTTTGCTGCAAACACAAAACAACAGCTTCAGGAAAATGCCATTGAGTTGAAGCAACAATACTTTAATCTATTATATAAATGTGAAAGTTCCGTGTGTGTGTGTGTGTGTGTGTTTGTAACCTTCGCTCAAGACTCCGAAACGGCAAGACCCACGGCCTTCAATTTTAGCTCAGGGCTTCTAGGCGTACTCGGAATGGTTTTAGACTACTTTTTGGAACGAAAAACGATGACAGCAATTTTATTTTATTTTTCATTTGGAACCGAAATCCAAAGTCTCACAAAAATCTAGATCTAGCCATGATGGATTTTACTTGAACGTCCAAGTGCATTCATGATGCGCTTCAATCATAGTTTTTTAGAAAATTTATTTTGTACGATGAAAATTTACAGTGTGCAACAAATTCGAACGATGGTGAATTTTATGAATGATTGTTAGGCCTACGTCACACCTTGGTCATGGCTAATGCAAAGGCTAAACAATGCAGTTGGGAACACGATATATTTATGAATGAAACTTTTATCTGTATTAATTTGTCTCCTAGGGTTAAAGGATTGGTGTTAAACTAAAATCTAGACCTAAATCAACTGGTTTTTTTTTTCTCGAAAAAAGGCGCCACGCTGCTGACATGTTTTGTGAACACTATAGACTTTATGTATAATGTTCAATCACCTCTTCTTATTTGTGTAAATCTCAAATGAGGCGAAAGGCTTTATAACCACAATGAATAAGATTGAGATTTTTAAAGAAATTTCATTCGAAGTATCCTTTTTTGTGTGGTGGCCTATCATCGTATACCGTTATCATATTCCTACATAATTTAGACCTATAGGCCAGTATCTAGATAGATCCAACTACCAAGAAGAGTAAGAAAGCTACAGAGTGATTGAGAGAGAATAGAGAGAGTTATTTTACAACCGTGGTCCAAAATTCCCCATTAATATTCAATTTTAAACTACATCTCGATCTAGTTCTACCAGTGACTATTGCTAATGCTAGATCTAGGTTTTGGCTGAACAGAAAGGAACGCGTGTGATTTTTAGAACATACGAGGGATGTCCGAAAAGAAACAGGAAAAAAAGCATTACTCTTGCACCAATCCATATTTTTTAATTATGTAAACGGGAAACACCAGTACAATGAGTTACCTTTAACGGTGCGCAGTTTCAGCACCATTGGTGAGCACACTATTAAACACTACTGATTCCAAGATGGCTATCCCCATCAAAGACTGGTCAAAGCTGAGGGTCAGATCTGTTGTGCGTTTTTTTTTGTTTTCTTAAGGAATAAGACCTTCTGAAATTGACAAACAAATAGCAGAAACATATGGTGAGGTTCTATGTCAAGACCTCGAGTGTATCAATGATATACTTGCTTTGGAGAAGGCCGAAGAAGCCTAAATCATGGACTTAATTCTGGTCGCCCGAATACATCGACCAATGAGGAGAACACAACTCATCAAATGTGCCAGGAGGATAAAGATAAGCGAGATTGCTTTGAAACTCGAAATTCCAAAGAGTAAGGTTCGTGAAATAATCCATGACACTTTGGGATATCTGAAGCTGTCTGCAAGATGGGTTCCAAAAATGTTAACGGATGATCACAAGCTTCAAAGGATTGAAATTTCACGACGCCTTCTGCTGCGATACCAACAAGACAATGGAGATGAGGATACGACGCAAATTGGTGTGAGACTTAGTGGAGACTTTCAAGCAAAGAATAACCTATTTCACAATCTGATTACTGGTGATGAAACTTGGGTCCATCTGAATACCCCAGAGACAAAGAGCGACTCCATGACTTGGAAACATCCATCATCTCCCGTGACCAAAAAGTTCAAAGTGCCGAGGTCCGCAGCTAAAGGGATGGCTACCGTGTTCTGGGATGCGAAAGGTGTTTTCCTCTTAGACATTTTGCCACAGGGTCAGTGTATCAATGCAGCCCAATACTGCAGCACTCTTGACCGCCCCAGAGATACAATTCGTCGCAAAAGACCTGGACTCTTGAGAAGGGGTGTTGTGCTTCAGCACAATAATGCGACCCCTCACTCAGCAAACCTTACACAGCAATAATGCAGCGCCACGTTGGGAAATTCTCCCTCATTCTGCCCACAGTCCAGAACTCGCACCCTCTGACTTTCATTTGTTTGGACCCTTGAAGTGTCATTTAGGAGACATTGCTTTCGAGACAGAAGGTGACCTCGTAGGTGAATTGGAGAATTGGTTTGCACCTCTTGACCTTGATTTCTTTTGATCGGGTATCTATTCGCTGCTGTCGCACTGGAAATAATGCATCGATCTCCATGGGAAGTACGTTGAGATGTAGAGGAATAATGACACTTTAATCTGTTCGAGTTTCAAATTTATCCCATAAAAGCTGTTTGAGTTATGTTCCTTTTCCTGTTTCTTTTCAGACGTCCCTCGTACTGTTGAGTTTTAATAATGTTAGATCTACGTCAAAGTTTGAAGCTTAATCCAGCACTTATCGATAGGCTATAGTGAAAGAGAAATATAGAGAGAGGGAGATCTAATGTGCTCACAGTGCTGTGATTTCTAGAACTAGAGGCCAACGGTTGAGTTATAAATTCATGTTGGACCTGTTTCAATATGTGAAGCTAAAGCCAACTCTACATGTCTCGCATCCAGGGCGAATGCAATGGAAGACGGACTTCTTGCTTTGTTTTGAGGAAACGCTTTTTGAAGAGAGAGAGAGAGAATGAGAGAGAGAGGAGGGGGGGGGAGAAGATGGAGAGACAGAGACAGACAAAGAGAGAGGAAAGAGAGAGATGTTGTGAAATTAGGAAATATAATTATGGGTGTAATATTTACAATTGTTTAGTGATAGTGTGAAAACAGAAAATTAATGTGGCAAACGTTAATTGATATGAATATTTTTTTAAAAAATTTTTGTTGCCTTAAAGTATCCCCAAATTTGACGATGTGGGGGAAGAGGGGGAAGAGAGAGAGAAAGAGAGAGACAGGGGACGTGAGAGAGAAAGAGAGAGAGAGAGGGAGGGAGGAAGAGAGATAAGAGAATGAGGACGTCGCAAAGAATGTTCAGTCAAGTAGGAAACATTTTTGAGCGTCCTAAATTTTTGTTGAGGGATGAGAGTGAGAGGGAGTGAGAGCGAGAGTTTTCGAAGAGGGTAAATTGAGAAAAAAATGGGTTGGGGTGAGAAAGCAGTACAGACAGGCAAACTGTGTGTTCGGGGGTGGAGGGGGGAGTAACAAAGGGGATGCTTAAAATGATAGGCGGTGCTATACTTTTCTACTGTACCCAATCATCGATGCGAAACACGGACGCCACAACTATCTGTTGTAATGATGCCCTTAAAATTTTATTCTAATTCCCAAAGCAACGCTGGGTACCGCTGCTAGTTGAAGAATAAATAGGAGAATTAGAAAGACTTAGTAAAGACCTAAAGTCGCCGTGAAACTTCTTTTCAGAAAGCGTAACGGCGACATGATACATTGTATCAGCTATGTTTCTCAAACTGGCAAGACGGTGGGTGGCGAAGCTACAGTAAGTCGAAGGTTCGAATCTTATTGAAGGCACATGTTTCGAACAGCTCCTTAATTTCATACCTTAAATTCTTTTAAATTAATACAACAATGTCTTAAAATGATAGACTTTGAGATTTAAGAGAACAGCGCAAAAGTGGCTTATCATTGTCTTATCATATGCTCCTTATTTTTAATGCAAAATAGCTTCGTACAAAATACTTAATCCACTCAAAATAATGAAACAACTTTTATCGATGTTCTTTTGGGGGTGGTGGTGGGGTGGGGGATTGTTAGGAAAAGTTTACACTCAAAACAACATGGGTCAGGCCACCACGACAGGAAAAACGAATCTTAATAAATAACGAACTCAACTCACGGTGGTGAAGGCGCTAAAGACACATTTTTGCTTGAAGTCTCTTTCATGATATTTCCACGAGCAGATTGTTGGGGTTTCTTCTCCTATAGCCCTTGAGCTGCTTTCATCCCTTCCAATTTCAATTTCATGACATTGATAAACCCTAGCTAAAAACGTCGAAAGCACACCGAGTAGTAAAAATGATTGTTTTATCCTGGCTAACGCCATGTAAAGCCTTCTCCATTCAAAACCTTCCACATTAAAAGCCTCTCCTAACGTTTAAACTCTTCGTATTTCAATGCAAAGAGATAATGAGACGTTATAGAAATAGATGCCACGTGCCAAAAATATATAATTAATACATATGGGTGAATTAAAAGCATAATACTGAGAATAGTTGTTCGTATGATCTCTAAATTGTGTGCTTTTAATTGTGTAATCAAAAATATCTCATGATGCGTGTGGGATGTCATATTCATTTTAGCTGGTTTGAAATTTATAACAGTCAAAACCTATCTTGTTTTCTTAACCGTAATTAATCTTAGTTCACTGTGGATTAACAAATAAACATTTTATTTGGTCACACCATCACACGCCCACGTACGCACAAAAGAAGCAATATGGAAACATCATAATTATCATAATATCGCTCTCTGTCAAGCACAACTTAATAGCATTTTACAAAATGAATAAAAAAAGTTCCAGTCGCATTGCCACCTACTTACAATGAAGGTGGGTGATGGTCAAACGGGTTCGTGCGCAAATTAGAACGAAATTCACTGGAGATCAAGTCGCAACAAGTTTATGAGGCTGTCACAAAAGTTCGTCTTGCTTAAAAGACAACCTTTGGTGCAGAATTGTTTTACTTTGTCAACATTTCATATTAATTTTGAAAATATGCCATTTGTTTTTAATTTAACTACGAATAAGCAGTGGATTTAACGTTTTAAAGATATCGTCAAGACTTGATTCATTAGTTCAGACTTGAAACTTTTTGAAATTCATGTCAGAATCACTCTTTTATGTTTTAAATAAATCATCCGTTCTATAAAAAAAATTGTTATGCTTGATTCAGCCCATTACATATCACAAGCAAGATCATTATGACAGAGTTTTAGCTCTGAAATATTTGTTTTTAGCCCGAAAGCCTGACATGGCATCACTCACAACACGCCACATCATCTTTTATCACAGGCACAGTCATATAACAACGTTGTCATGCCGTATTACAATTTAAAGTAACATCAGCATGAAGGAAATAAGGGACAATAGGATAGATCTAGACAACATCAGGATGCGAGAAAGACAGATAATAGCGCGATGGCTTTCATTATGAATGCTTCAATTACAAGTGCTGGCTGTTTTTACCGATTAGGATTGTCGGCATGTGAAGTTACTATTACGTAACAGAAGTAGACACCAACAGTTCTTTCCGGACGCACCATATTAGTGCCAAGGTACTGTAAAACATTATATATTGTACATAATTTTTTCAGATTTAATGTTACCACTACAATGCTAAATGTACTATAGGTAATAGGAATTTATCAGAGATGGCGTCCTTATTTCGGAAACCATCATATAATAGGCATTTTTGCTATTTATTTTTTTTAGCTTTTTTTTCTATAATCCCTAAACTCATCTTTTATATAAAAAAATGAATTGCTTCGACTTTGTTTCAAAACCTTTCTTTGAAAATCATATTTTGTTTTCCACGAGTATCTAAATATAAATTTTGTATGCTTCTTTCTGCCATCCCTCTAATAATAATGTTCCTGCACCCCTCCATTTCCAAAGATATTATTCACGAAGAGATCAAATCTGACCCAAAAACGTTCCAATATTGACATGTATTAAGAATTGTGTATCCCCAAAGGGAACATCCATTATTTTTTAAGCAGAACAGAAATGACCACCCATTGTTCATTATAGGCCATGGAAAGCCGATGTAGGAGATAATCGAACAAAGACCTTTTGAAATTTCGTTGACTTGTATATGATGCAACAATGAAGGGTGGACAAAGACAAGAGGGATAAAAATAGGCGCAATGGGGTTGTTTTCGTCAGTTTAAGGCGTCAAACGGAACAGTAGGATTTGCGAGATGAACACAGCTGGATCTATCATTCCGTTATTAGCGCTTTGAACATCGTGATGAGGAACTAATAGACACAACCTATTTGTTTGTTTCAGTACGCTTCATTCTCATTTACATGTATAAGAGCTTAATTTTGTGACGAATATGGCCTGTCCTAATGTCTATTTATTTACGAGAAAATGAAAGGAGAATAAAGTGAATACTGAAAGAAGCCTGAAAAGTACAAAATATTGTCTGAAAACTGTGTTAGAAGATAATGGTCTTCATGTTCATCATTTTTTTTTCACCATAAATACCACGCACTGGCGCACATTGAAAGAATATGCCATTTATGATGTAGGCTTGCACAATAACATTAAAGGCAAGAACATTGTGGGATTTATTTTTAAAGTAGTGGTTCATCTTCGAAAAGACTTTTGTTTAACTAATAAATGGAGAATACAACTGCCAAGTTGGCTGTTTCAGTTCTTTTCCTAAAACTGGCATTAGATTTAAGTTTACGTTTTCTGTAACAGCTCCTAAGGTCTAGAATGTTTTATCAGGAAAAATGTGGAGAAGTGACCAATTTGGATCCTTTAAGTGAAATTTGAAAACAGAGTTTTTAAGAACAATTTCCTTTGATTATAGAACATATCGGCATTAATTTTTAAGCCTTTCGATATACATGTAATTGTAATATTGCATAGACAAGGACAGACGACATTTTAGATGATGTAACAGTTTTTTAAATTTATGCATTCGTATTGTTAATTTTTGTTTAATGTTACACTCTTTTGCAATGTTTTTATTTATAACTAAGGTAACTTTATTCTGCCTAAATGTATGGATCGACGCCACTGAGTACTGCTTTGGTAGATTTTAGGCGATCTACAAGTGAAACACTCTTCTTCTTCTTCTTCTTCTTCTTCTTCTTCTTCTTCTTCTTCTTCTTCTTCTTCTTCTTCTTCTTCTTCTAATTATTATTATTATTATTATTATTATTATTATTATTATTATTATTATTATTATTATTATTATCATCATCATTATTATCATTACATTCAGCTTCTGGGGGCTTTAAATGTGTTTTAAATTAGTATGAAATATTTGCAATCTTTCGGTTAAGTATGTCTTAATGTAGATATATAATACTTAACTTTTATAGCTTCTCTTTCTTCACTTTCAAACCTATGAAAAATGTTTCTGTTCTTTCCTCTTTACAAATTTGGTTTCTAGCAGTCACAATGAGAAGAAGGAAATTAAAAACAGATTCTTGGTGTTTTTTGATACTTGTTAAAATGGGACGCAAATTTTAACTGTAGTGTATGTCAGCGGTGAAAAATAGAGGTAATTAAAAAAGAAACACATTGAAAAAAAAAAAGATTTATATAGTAAGCTGAATCGCAGATGCAGCTGAGATGCGCGTATATATCTTCATCACCCTAAGTTCAAATAAGTATCAATTATCAGTCTGATGATATAAACACCACTCTCTAGACTTACATGAAATTTTCTACACCTCCAGCACAAGATATAAGCTTATTTAAGGAGATAGTACTGTAGAACTATGTCAAAACCTGTGGATTAAAAAAAAAAATAGAAAACAGCAGGAAGATTACTAGCTTGAAGTATTTGACGAGTCCAAATCTCATTTTCAGTTTGCAGGTTTTAAACAGATGCTGGACAAGACAGTCCAAGCTTTCAAAATGTTCACGTTTTTGCAAGTGTTGAGAACTCGCCCAATGTGTTGATCTCAAATGTAAGTTTTTTGGGAGTTGTCTCCAATAAATGCGGTAGATATCAATATCTACTGGTGTTGATTTAGAGACGTTTAGGGTCGCGCTGAAGACATGCGATAATGATTTTTCGTGATATTTTTTAAGCAACATGTAAAAAAATATTTCTGTTAAGAAAGAATCTTAAAACAACTTATTGGCAAAAGTTTATTTTTCACTGGTTTGTCTCATAAGTTTTTAAAATGCAGATTTTTAGTGCCCAGCGCAAGTTCTTGGAGTGAATGGGAAAGACGTGCGGAATAAATTAATGTAACACCTGATTCCAAGTAAAATTACTGCTGTACTTGCTACGTTCGCATTGAACGCATAAAACCAACACTGTATCATTATCACTATGCAATTTCAACGTTTATGCTTTTTCACTGACACTATTAAATACTCAAAGAAGCTGTTACGCTGAAGAGACCACGGATTCAATATGCAATGCTTCGACAAGTTTAATTTTAACGATTGATTTATCCATTCACTATTATTTATACAATCATGTACAATTTGTATTAACCTTCCTTGAGCTTCAAACGGTGTTTACAAAAAAAAAAAAAAAAAATAACAGCCGAGCTCATTGTGCATTATATAGAGCAGCCTGGCTTAGTGGTTAGCGCGTCGGACTTGCGGTTGCGTGTTCGATTTGTAATTGTTACCTTAAGAGAGCAATTTTATGCATTTTTCCTCAGCCCACCCACCTGTAAAATGGGTATCTGGCTAGCGGCAGTGTTTGAAATTTTTGGAATGTTAATATTTGAGGGCCTAACTGTTTACAGGCAGCCGTACTGTGATGCTCTTAACTCTTTGTTGAACTTGCTTTGGTGTATATTGGCCTGCTGGAGGAAATATATAAAGTCTTGAGACTTCTTTTGGCCCTAGAAGACTATAATCATACATTTTTGGTATGTGCGTTTAAAGCATAATAACCCACTGTGCACGTCTTTTCAAAATTTGTAATACGTTTTATTCACCAGAATATGCCAAACCGTATGGATTGCTTCCTTTTGCTAACCGATAAACTGGACTTTTTACTCACGCTTCATAGGCTCTTTGAGAACCACTTGCAAAATTATCTTCAAGAGCAACAAGTTGCCAATGGTTCTGACCTAAATCTTCGTCACAACTTGAGAAACACAATCTCTTCGGCATTCCTTCTGGCTGATAGCGCATTTCTTTTATAGCTCGATAGGAAAATATTACTGTGCTTATAAAAATCGCTCCTAGATTACCTTTGCTACACAATTCCGGATCACCATGTAGATTTAATTCATAACTGTTCTGATAGTTTGATTGCTCTTCCTATGTCAGAACGAATCTCTCTTGTTTACCTTTTTTTGATTCTACGATCAATGAACTGGTTATAGTTGTCTTCGGTTATTTTTACTTTACTTCATGAAATAATTTTTACATGCACCCAATGAAAAGATACGTGTTCAACACTCTTTTGAGGTTGACGATCCTCAAAAAGGGAATAGCAAAGTTCAAGACTTTTGAGTAAACATAGATTTCCTTCTTGTAGATTAGTTCTGGAAATACTATTGAAGACAATTTTTTTTCTGTATTAAGTTTTTCGATGTTTGTAAAATGTGTTTTGACAATGACTGCCACATTAACTTTAAATCATGTGATTAATGTAAAGAGACATATTAATTCACCTTTTTTTTTTTTTTTACCGAAACCTAGTCTTGACCAGCATTCCGTATGACTTCAAAATTTAAAACCTACGTACCTTTTTTTTGTTAAGGGGGCATGTGGGGCAAATTTTGATTTTTTTTTTTAAAAAGGCAAAAGTGCAATATTTTTGCATGGGTATGACCAGAATCAAGCCAGAAATGGGATTCAGAAAAAAAATTTCAAGAAAAAGCTCTTGTTGCTATGGTGACGGCCGCTATCAGCCTTAAAATTTTCATATTTTGCTTTTGTCTTTGATTGAACTTTGTGATTATACCAAGCTCCCACAACTTGAAAGAACATTTGATCAATATACATGTTGCCAATGCAAAATGTGCAAAACTTTAAAGTCATTTTTCTCAATTTTTAACGTTCGTGATGAGTCTGTCTTGTGAACTTTTAAAATTTCATGAAAATTCAGGTATCTAAAGGCGACCACAGAGAGAATACTTTCCGAGGCTGTACTTTTA